>JAHSUH010002464.1:600000-778528 GCA_025388415.1 Cynanchum wilfordii
GGTCACTCCGAGGTGGATTTATCAACTTAGTCATGCAAACACACTAAGTTATGATTAACTGAGGTGTAAAGTTCAGTTAAATGATTAAGGTTTTCAACATATTTGTATTTATAAATAGATGTGTATTAAATAGTTTTGACGGTTATTTAAAAAAGTACTGTTTGTAACATCTTTTCTTCTTTTTAGGTGTTAGTTTGTCATTGGTGAATCGTCTAGTATATAATTAGTATCTCACACTCACATTTACACACAATAAGACATCATATATTCTCTAACTCAAAATATTGAAGAGTATATTCTCTATATTCTTCAAGGATATTTCTTTCTAGGTGTTAGTCTTCCTGTTATTGAGAAGGCTTTTTGTTTCTACCCTGAGAGTTTGTTAGTCACCTTCTCAATCACATCTCAAATAGATTCAATTCGATAGATTTCCCTCCAAGTGGAAGTGTTTCGACTAAAGTGTACTAAATATTTTTGTCATTTGATTTCTTGTCTTGTCCATTCACCATACTATTGTAAGCATGCTATTGCCATTTGCGCTTCCTAAACATTAGCTTTGTCATATATCACCAAGTCATCCACATACATAAGATGTGTGATTCTTAAGCTTGTCCATGAGACTTTGATGCCACTCAATTTGCCTTCTTCTACTTTGGCCAAATTTCTCGATAACAAATCTGAGTAAACTGTGAAGAGGGCAAGGGAGATGAGATCTCCTTACCATTCAAGAGTATTGAGAAATGAGTTGAAGAAATACAATTTGCAATCAACTCAATGAACTTGTCACAAAAACCTAGCAGGTACAAAATATGCATAAAACTTTTCACTCAATCCGATCATACGTCTTAGCTAAGTCAACTTTGATTGTCATACATATGATATTACCCTTCTTATATTCAAGTAGAACATCACCTCACGATTTATAATGATTTATCTCCTATTGACCGATTAGGAGTGAAAGCAGTCTGACAAGGGTGGACAATATGTTCAAGCATATCCCTAGGTCTACCAAAGAGAATTTTATTCACCACTTTAAAGACAACATTACACTAAGCAATTGGCCTATATTGTTACTCTCAAAGATAAATTAGATTTATGAATCAAAGTTGAGAATGTGTAATTGAGTGTAGATTTCAACTTTCCTATAGTGAAGAATTGCTATATTTCTGTGGAGACTTTCTCAGCTACAATTCTCCAGTAAAACTTGTAGAATGTTACACTTAGGTTGTCTGGTTTAGAATTCTTGGAATTTCTCATCCTAAATAAAGTCGGTTGGATCTCCTCCCGTGATGGAGGTGCAATGAAATCTAAGTTCATTTCCTCCTTGGTACAACTCTTGATTAGTCCTTGCAGATTTATAAGTAAGCTTGGGTGCACACTGGTAAAAATATCCATGAAGTAACTCTAGAATTCATTTCTAATATTCTCTTTATGATTCAACCATGAATTGTTTGAATTTAGTACATTTTTTTTTTTTTGTTTGAAACCGGATCTGACAGACTATGACTGAATTGGGTGTCGAACCTCCAACCTTTAGGTTGGGAGCATGGGTGCTGACCACTCGGCCACAACCCATTTGACAATTTAGTACATAGTTGATAGTGTTGTACTTTCAATGAATTGTAGTTGTGAGATGGAAGGAGTGTGTATTTGCATCCCCTCTCAGCCAACATGCCTTAACCTTATCTCTCCACAACAGTTCTTCAATCTCTAAGAGTTCGTCTAAATCCCTTTGGATGGCATTTTCAGAGCTAATTTTTGGTAACTTTTCAAAGATTTGATATTTTTTATTCGACCTTGAACGTTACCAAAAAATTTCTTGTTCCATTCCTTTAGATCTTTCTTGGTATTCTTAATCCGAGTTAGGAATCTGATACTAGTTTTCAGATGTTTTACCCACATAGATCTCAATCGAAATGATGGAGGAAGGAGATTGGAGATGAGATTTATGATTTATAAATGAAATGGCAAATTGGCCAAAAAGGTCCCTTACATTATAATTTTTTTGCGATTTCATCCCTTTTTTTTTTTTTTTGAAAATTTCATCTCTTATATTATAAATTTTTGCCAATTTCATCCCTTCCTTTATTTTTTTTTGGTCAACAGTTAGTCAACTGTTATATAAAAAAAAAAAAAATTCAGGGACAAAAATGTCATTTCACCTGTTTAAAAAAAAAAAAAAAAAAAAAAAAACCTCAATTCCCCAGCTTGGTGTCGGCCCTCTTAATCCCGACAGACCTCAACGGTAAGCAAATTTTTTTTTTTTTTTTTTTTTTTTTTTAAAAACCCAGCAGTGATTTTGAATCAGCCTATCACATTGCATCCAGGCTCAGGATTATACCCGAGCCATTGGATTTGTTGATAAAAGAGCTTGCAAATGGGGGTGGAAATGGAGGTGGGTTTTGGTTTCCCAAGGGTGGTTCTGGTTGGGGAGGCTTTGATGGATGGGGAAAGAGAAGAAGAAGAAGCAACAGAAAATCCTTGTTTGTAAAAACCCAAAAGCAATATTTGAAAATAAAAGAAGATTTTCTTCAAAAAAAAATGCAAATTCTCTAAACAATTAGGGTTTATTTCCGGTGCTTGATACTGGAAGTGCAATTTGTGGAGTTAACTGTGAACAGAGCAGGAAATATATTTGAATAAATATGGAAAGCTAGGAATTAGGCAGCCAATGAAGAAGTAATTTTATTTATTTTTTCATTTCAAGAAATCAAGAAATAAGGTGTATGGACATTTTTATAGTAGCAACAGAAAGCTTGCTTCTTTCTTTCAACTACGAATAGTCTGATATCCAATTTGACTGCAAAACAATATATCAAGAACCTGCAACTTGTTGCAATTCTTCGACCCATAAACTGTGGTTTCCATCAAATTATTATCATTGATTTCAACTCTTTGGTCAGCATTAATTTTTGTCATTATAAGACAAAAATTCAATCTCGGCAACTTCTTCAAACTTTGCCCTGGCTCTTCTCCTTGGATTTTTGTTGCACTCTTCTGGTTAGATAAGTGGGCAGGCGATGAACCTTTGATAGGTGCTGCAACCTCAGAAGTTTGTCCCTCACTGCTGCTGGAGACGGTAAGCAGATTCTGGTGTTCGACAAATGGTTGGCAGGTAGCTGAACTTGCTAGATGGTTATCCGTGGAAGCTTTAGAACGCCTGCAGCCGATCTATCTTGTGGCTGATGATACGATGGAGGATGTACCCTGATGTACCCTGCTGATGATAAGAGGGCCGACACCAAGCTGGGGAATTGGGGGTTTTTTTTTTTTTTTTTTTTTAAACAGTGAAATGACATTTTTGCCCCTGAAAATTTTTATTTTTTTATATAACAGTTGACTAACTGTTGACAAAAAAAAATTAACGGAAAAGATGAAATTTGCCAAAATTTATAATATAAAAGATGAAATTTTCCAAAAAAAAAAAAAAAAAAAATGAAATAAAAAAAAAATTATAATGTAAGGGACTTTTTTGACCAATTTGCCTAAATGAAATTTATATATGTATATATTTTTTTTGACTAAAATTAATTAAACATTGGTAAAAGTTAGTAGTACGACCCGAGATGGCTGGCTTACGTGTGAATAGAAAACAAGGACAAAACGGGCACACGCTTTTGCAATTGGCAAAGACCGAAAGGTTGACAGCCTTTTTTTCACATTTTGGAAAAGCTTTTATTGATTCGATTCCAAACGTATTATTTAATTTATTGGGAGATTTGAGTCATCCCTAGCTGTTTGTGTTGGAGTTATTACACTTTCTGACTTTTTTGCCCCCACTCATGCAACACTCTTCCACATTTTAATCAATTTTTGCTCTACACCCCATATTATTTTGCTTTACACTTCCATATAATTCTTTAATAATTTAGTAAAACTAATTTTTTGTTTAGATAGTGAATTTACTTTTTAAATGAATAATTATTTGAATAAGATTTTAAATTTAAATAAAATAATTTTTTACAAGTATAATAATATAATTATTAGATTTGAATGGTGTAGAGTGAAATTGGTTTGTTGGACTTGGATGACCCGACTTCAAAGTGATGTATGCTCGATAGAGATGATATGGCCTTGAGGTGACGAGACAAAGTGAGGTATAGGTCACTTTAGGATCGTACTCAATGAAATGTCGTATTTAATGTTTTTGACAAGATGGTTACCAAAGTACTGTGTATGCTCAGTCCATGCTTTGCCTACGAGTTGACAATTCAAATAACACTTTTAAGGTGTCATAACTTGATTCGGTAAGTTAGAAATATATCAAATATATTCTTCCCCAATCAACTAATTATGCAACATTCATATCCCCAACACTTGTAGCAAGAAAAGTAATCTCTCTAAAACTTATTGTTCTAAGCAATCTTTGTTCCCTCATTTTACTGACTTGACCATCGGAGGGTTAAAATTGCAGACAATCCCCTAGTTACGTGGCTTGCCTTGTAGGTTACTCAGCACCAGAATCTTCAATTCAATCACCCTTTACTTCCTATGTGGACTTCAAAGAGTTTTATCCCTTATCAAAGTTGTTAAAAACATACGTGAGAAGTGTATGTAACAAGTTATAGTTTACATATAATTTCTCTACTTAGATTGTATGGTGAAATTTTATTTTAAGTAGTTACTTAAAATGGCTAAAATTGGTCCACTACTTTAAATAGAAAAACTTGGCTTAAAAATTAAAGTCCACTTTTAATGATTAAACACATTAACAACATTAGAATTATGTAGTTTGGATTTTTTTTTTCCATTCAAATTACTCCTTTGAATTGACCAATTAAAAACTTTGAAAGAGGTAAATTATTAAGCTTTTGAGGATAAGGGTCCATTTGGATGGCTAAAGAATTTTATGTTATTTGTGTGTGTTTCACTAATATAAATTTCGATATTTCACTAATATTTACATTCATTTTTTTTTAATTACTATATTGATCAGTTGTAGAGGAAAATTGTGATGTATTCATTGGACAATTAGGAAACGCTATCTGATTTGACAAACATAGTTCGATAAGTCATAACTTAGAGTGAAGTTTATGCAAATAAAGTGTTTTTGGTCTTCGGGTCAAGAGGATTTTCCGATGATCAAATTAGAAAGTATACCTTTTTGTCAAAAAAAAAAAAAAAAAAACTCATGAAAGGATTGCTTGACTTACCTTGTTTCACCTTCCAATACTTCATATCTAGTTTTTCCTTTTTTTTTTTTATTTTAATCTTGTGTCTTGAAAACATCAACTATTATATTTATCATTATTTTTGTTATAAATAATAAATAATATTATCTAATTTAACATATTTTATATGTATTTCATAAGTTAAATAAAAAGTTTTATATTACTAACTACTGCTTAACAATTCATTAAATATCTTTTAAGTGAAAACACTTTATTTGCAATAGTTTTAATAATTCTTTATCTTGTGTGTCATTTTTTTTTAATAGGTTTTTTAAGGTACACTTTTGGTGATACATTTGTCGGAAGATGTACCTACAATTATGCATGAAAAGAATAATAGTATTGGGAGTGACAATTTTGAGTATACAAATACGATTCTGAAATATTTATGAATATTAAAAAGAAAAAAAAAATTGAGGACTAAAAAATCATTAATAATCAAAAACTGCTCAATAATGACAATAAAATACCTTTAAAAAAAAAAGGTATATTGTTTGGATTACTTTAGTACTACTATAATTAGAAATTCTATAATTAACCCGGTAGCTTGGGGGAGTTGGTGCACGAACTCCTAATGCTTCTTTCAGGGCGGATGGTCGATATTTTGAATCCCCATGGAGTGGTTAGCGCCATGTTAAAAAACTTTGGGTCAAACCCTCACCCTCGAGTTAGAATTGAACTCTGTAAACGCTCCGCATACCGAATCTGGATTAGTCTCACCAAATAAGTTAGGGATACCAAGCACCCCAAGTTGGTATATTAAAAAAAAAAAAATAATTAGAATAAGTGCCAGTAGTGGAATAAACTCTCCTTTTCATATGCTTTTCCCATCTAATAGTTTTATATTTTTTAATATAAAATTAATGTGTCCAAATATTCTACAATAATTTAATACTACAAGAATTCCAACCGACTTTACTCACATTAGTTTATGCTCTCATTTGTCCCTTTTTATATTCTTAATTAATTTTTTTTTTGGTGGAAACAATTTAGTTCTTTTTAAATAAAATTTAGAGTTTAAAATTTGTCTATATAGATTTTTGTGATACAATTCTGAATTAGTCAAAGTTTATATTGATTATTTAGATATCGGGAGCATGGTTTGCATATCGATTGATTTCGAGTTGAATTGGTTGATTCATATTTGGAATAGCCCTATCTCTTACGAAAACTACACAAAAATTCATATAGGTGATATATCATGTTGAGACAAACCAATATCTTGTTGATATTACTATGACTGATATTTCGGCAAAATATATTTTTTTTAAAAAAAAATATTTGAAAAGAAGCTGAACAAGTTGATTAAAAAAATTTAATTTTTTTTTTAAAAATAGTAAAATTCACCTATATATTATATTATATACATATTGTTTATATGGAACACATATTTGACTAATATTTCTTTTTTTATCCTTTGATATTTGATCGATACGCCGAGAACGATATGGAAAGTAGGCCTCCCTCCGATACGGAATTCAATTAATCTTGTAATAATCTATTTGCATATTTTGTTCTTATTGTAAATAAAATATATAATATTTTCGTCATAAGTGATGTATGTATTTAGTTAAAAAGACTTTTTTTGATAAAAATAATTAATTATAAAGAATAAAGAAATAAAAAATATCAATAAATGCACATTAATTTTTTAACGTGACAAGTAACAAAAGAAAATGGATTTTATATATATTTGAAATTTTGAAGTTACTTTCCCATATATAATAACTCAAATCTATGGCTACTAAACTAAACCTCAAGAAGTGAAAAATGTAATAATCTAGTTGGTTGACTTACCATACTTAGGTGTTTCATCCGACCTTCTAAGTGAGAGTCTTGAGTTCGATACATGTCAAAGACGGCTCTATGCCGCAATTCTACTATATGTTGGGTAGTCTTGGGAGTCTTCTCTTACAAATCTCACCCGAATTAGTTGACTGAGTACACAGAGTTTAAAAAAAAAAAAAAAAACTAAACCTCAAGAATAAATTAGTGAAAAAAAGTATTATTATTCAAAGAAATACAGATATTTTTCCAGCATTAAAGAGAGACTCTTTCAATTATTCTGTTTTAGTCTTCTTGTTCTTTTGTGAATATTAATGACAAATAATATCCAACTAATTGTCAGTTTTTCTTTTGGAATTTTGTAAAAAAATATTTATTTACTTTTCTCCCAAACACAACAGTATCATTAATGAGATCCGACAAAAGAATATGATATTCTTTTCCAGCTTGTTTCTGATATTTAAATAATTTATCACTACTAAATCAGTGGTTTATTTATTTATTATTGTAATTTTAAAAAAGAGAAATTTTGAGTCCGTTGATTATAAAATAGCAGACAAAAATGTTTAATTAAATTAGTAACAATCTTACTTATAATTATAGAATAATCATGAATTTGAATTGTATTAAAACTAAATATAATTTGAAATTTTTAAAAGACGAAAAACTATAAAATAATAGTTATAACTCTAGTTTGGGAAAGATCCATGTTAAATGACATTCATAACAAGTGTCAAATTTATAATCTTATATAGCATTTACTATTTTTTTTTTTTATACCCACTTTATTTGGTGAGACTAATCCGGACTCGGTCTGCGTAGCGCTCGCAGAGTTCAACTCTTACTCGAGGATGAGGCCTGACCCGGAGCTTTTTAACATGACGCTAATCACCCCAGGGGATTCGAAACCTCAATCATCTGCCCTGGAGGAAGCATTAGGAGTCTGCGCACCAACTCCTAAAGCTATCGGGTTGCATTTACCTATTTATGTCAAGGTAACAAATATATATATATATATATATATATATATATATATATATATACTAGTATGTACATCCCGCCGCCTCAGTGGGATGCATATATTATATATATTTTAATTTATTTTTAATTTATGAAACTAATTATTAAATTATTTTTAAAAGATAACATGTAATTTTGGGTAAAATAAGGATTTAAATTAAAAGATGATACGCTACTTACAAAAACCTAAAAGAAAATAACAAGAAAATAACAATATAAACTAAATAAAAAAAGAGAAAAAAAAAAAAAAAAAAAAAAAAAAAAAATCAATTAAAAAAAGACATAGACCACATCTTTGATTTAGATAATGTTTAAATTCTCATTCAATCTTCATCTTCTTTTTTTTTGGACTTGTTTGAGTTGTTTCTTCACACATCACCTCCTCTTGGGCTGATCCACAATTCGCATTGTTATAATATTATACTTGTTTTGATATTTGTAATTGAAATCTTGGTTTGATTCCTTTACAAATACATATACAAATTTTTCTTCAATGGATTGCTTTAAGTCAAACATATTAATTTGGTCATGTACATAACATTTATTATTGTTAGTAGTAACAAAGAAATTTTAAAATAGAAATAGTTATTTTGTTGAGGCGTTATATTACATTTTCAAGCTTGTTTTGGAATTGATTTGCATCAAATGACATTAAGATTTCTCATATTTTTCCTAAAAAGGCCACATTCACTTCTACTCCTTCATCCACAAGTTGTAGAATGTAAGAGTACCTAAATTTATAAATAGTGTTATAAAAGAATAATATAAACAAGATTGTTATAAGAATAATGAAGAATAATGATTATAAGAATATATTAGTCATAAATACCTAATCTGTTATTGTAACATCTTTCTTGCAATTGTTACAATGCATTAGGTAACCCGGCTTGATGATATCTTTTCCAAGCATTTGGACAACATGTGTAACAAATTGGGTCATCTACATGTCTTAATTCGAGTTTTCCTTTTTACCCAATGAGGCCTTTTATGTGAAAATGTTAAAATAGAATTAAAATAGAATTCAAATAATTTTCAATGCTTAACTTTTATTATTAATTTTGAAATTAATTTTTTAATTTTTAATTTATTTACCATCTTTTGTGATACAAGTTGTGCAATTGATACAAAATCTTGTTCTTGTGGTTCCGATAGCAGTATTTACGGATTAATGTATGTTTCATCCGCTATCATTTGATCCACTTCTTCTTGATTTTGTAAACACCTACAAAGTGAAATTATATTTTTTATATAAAAAAAATTAAATATTAGTGTCAAAACATATTATTATTAAATATTAGTGCCAAAATGTATTAAATTCTTGAAATTCATGGACATTTGGTAGAATCGGAGGCATATCTTCAATGATTGATTCAACGATGTGTCAGAATCGATGATCCAATGTAACTCGTCGGGGTTTCGTTGCGTATCAAGGATCTGTTATTTCTTTCACTTTTTGCATTTGAGATTTCATATCGTTTTACAACTTTAAAACAATCATCGAAATGCTCTATTGTCTTTTCGAATAGCATAGCTATTATTGTGGTTCCCTACATAGAGATTGAAAATATGTAATATTGTGGTTTAATAATTATTGTACAAAATATATTTACTATGTTATTTGTACTTACCTCCGAATCTATTAAGTAGATTCGTTGAAACTTTGCTTTTTTTTTGGGATGTTATTGTCCCCAGGTTCTATCATAAACTTGGACTATTACTCGTCCAATTTCTTCTTGTGGGTGTTACTTCTGCGATATTAATGTATCTTTTATCCATCTGTTTAAAAAAAAAAACACTTTAGGATAGAAAAACCAAAACCCACATCAATATATATGCTAATTTACAGTAACATAGAAGAAGCCAATTTTTTTTTTTTTTAAAAATAAATAAAATTAATAAAGGAAGAAGTTAAAGAGCAAGACTATCAATGAAAAGGAAAAAAAACAAATCCCTAATTGGATTGCATATATATAAGCATGATACAAGATATGCATATATATATATATATATATATATATAAAAGATATACATTTATATATATATATAAAATTAATAATTGTATATAATGATTTAAAGGTGAGTTGGAGTGAGAAAAATAGTGCCTACTTTTTCTATTTTTTCTAAAATAGGAAAATATGTTCCTTAAAAAAAGGAAAGTTGTGTTCAACTTGTTATATGCATTGTTCTATTAAGAAATATAATTGTTTTATTATAATTGTTTTAGTAATAAAATTACTCAACTGTTATTTTTATTTGTTTTATTATAATTGTTTACCAAATTAAAATAAGTGTACCACCTATTGAGCTAAAACAATTTGGGTTTAAGAAATATATGTGTGGATGTTGAGTAATTTTGTTAAAATTTATGTGAACAATGTTTCAATTCTTCTATTTTATATCACAAATTTATATTTTTTTTATAATTTTATTCTTAATCATTTTTATCTTTATTTTTGAATTTTGTTTTACTATCTTAAACCAATTTTAATCTTTTGTACTGATTTTTTATTACTATTTTCTAAAAAGAAATGTATAATTGTAAATTTTTTTCTTTTTTTACCTTTAATGCTAATAACTTTCAAATTTTCTTTTATTAATTTATTAATTTTCAATTTTGAATATATATTATTATTAAAAATACTATTTAAAAATCAATAAACTATTAATTAAAATTTTAAAATCAGTCAAAAAACCTAAACAAGTTACACACAAGACCAAATAAAATACTAAATATATAACCCGGTAGCTTGGAGGAATTGGTAGCGGAACTCCAATGCTTCCTCCAGGGCGGATGATCGAGAGGTTCGAATCCCCTGAGGTGGTTAGCGTCATGTTAAAAGCTCTGGGCTAGGCCCTAACTATCGAGTAAGAGTTGAACTTTGCGAGCGCTCAACAGGCCGAGTCCAAATTAGTCTCACCGAAAAGGTGGGACACCGGGCCCAATTGGGTAAAAAAAAAAAAAAGTACTAAATATAAAACTCAAAGAACATACAGATAAAAACCTCATATGTTTTTAGCTACAACCCAAATACATTATAAAAAACAAAGCCCAAATAAATTCAACTCAAACTTAAATCTCTTACCCCGAATATTTTATCAAGAACCCAATACTCCAACTTAAAATTAAGCTCAATAATTTCAAGGTTAACCCAATTATACTACCCAAATAGAGGATGAAAAACCAAAAGCATGTATGTATTTACCAAAAAAAAAAAAAAAAAAAAATACACCAAAAATGTGTAAAACCAATTGTACCCTTTCAAATGGCACAAAATTACAAATTATGTACCATCAGAAACTTAGAATCATATATATAATATATATATATAAAGGGAAATGACAAGTCAAAATGGTGGAAAAATTCAAAACAAACAAACAATTATCATTTCAACTTGAAAGGTAAAAAAATGAAGAATCTGACCTCTAAGCCCAATTACTAGTTATTGGGCTGAAGTTTTCTTTGGAAACCTTTTTTTATATTTTTTTTCTTCTATTGTTCCTACTAATTTGAATTTTATTTTGATTATTTTTATAAAGTTTAACTTTCATTTTAAGAAAAATGTTACTCTAATTCTTAAGTAACATTCATAATAAATATTAAATTCATAATTATGTATTTTTGTAATATTCACTAGCTACAACTTAAGTTTCTTTTATTTTATTTTATTTTTATTTATTTAAAATTTTGATATCTAATAATCACTTTAAATTATGACTAATTCAAAATCGAGGTGCCATGTAAGACCCCTTTTATTCTTATTATGGAAATTATTCTTTGATTTTTTTTTTTTTTTTGGTTTTCATATTCATACCTTGGGTTGGGCTTTTATTGGACTCTAAATTTTAGTATATGGAAAAAACAAGTCCAAGTTCTATAATTCACTTTTTTTTTTTTGTTATTGAACAAAGTTAATGGATGAGAGTTTGACACTTGATATGAGTATCATGTAAGTGTTCGGATGAGACTTTCCTTCGTATAAGGGTTATATTGCGGAAGCAATTAGAGCTAAATTTGTAATAATTCCAAAAACTATGGTCTAAATAAAAAAAAATATATATATATCTATAATTTGTTCTATAGCGTTCCGTGCGTGGATAGTGCATTACCATGCATTTCCAGCCACGTGGCCGTAAATAAGGAAGAGGAAATCTTAATAGAAGGGATTACAAACCACAAATTTGTATAGATTCTATCTTCTTTTGACTTTTTGATGGATTTTCATTCACCACAAAAATAAATTAAATAAATTCACCAATTTTTTTTTTTTATTTTTTTATTTTTATGATTCATACATTCAAAATTTTCAAGAGATATTTAAGAAAATTATCATCTTAGATATTAATCAATCTAATAAAATGTCATATTTTATTTATTTCTTTTTTTTAATATAATTTAAATTTGTGATCTTTTAGAGTGAATTTATTATTAATTGATTTATATATTCTTGTCATATATATATATATACATATATATATATATATATTTTAAGATGTTTATCAATTAAATTATGTTGGTGAGTTGGGTAAAGAAATAGTTTTTTGTCTTAAAGTGAAATTGTGTGATCAAGCTTGTACTTACGTATGCACTCCTTTTAAAACTTGAGGTTAGAACTTACACGTTCTGACACAAAGCACCATTTACAGACTACAAGATTTCTAATGGGTTCATTTGTTTATACTATCTCGATATGTAATAATACTATATTAATATTGAATGTTTATATTATCTATGAATGATACTAATGTTAAAATTTATATTATATATGAATGATTGATATATACTATACGTAAGGAATGAGTGAATACTTTACTATCCCATATGAGAAATTTGCTATGATAAAACATACCGACTCAAAACTTACATCCTACAAAAGATATACTAACTCAATTTAAAAATGTTAAATAAATAACGCATTTTAAAATCAAGAAATACAAATAATATTATTGCCTAAAAAAATTGTTTTGGAAACCGCTATATTCCACCCTGCTGCTTTCAAGGGCTGAAATTTCAGGAGAGGCTGAGAGGAGAGAAAAAGAAGAAAGCACTGCGAAGAGTTTTTTTCTCTCTTCCCTCTTGCTCATCTCTGATAGGAGGAATTCGAAACCCTATCTCAATTTTCACACACTGAATAATTTTCTTGAAAATCCCACATTTTTCTTTTTCCCTTTTCAATCCTATCCAAATAATATTTCCTTCACATTTCAGCCTTAAAAAATCTTTTTCCTACCGTTCCCAGTATGGATTTAGCTTCAAAACTGCAAGTAATCGGACTAAGGTCCACTTTTCTAACTGGAAATCGACATAGGACCGCCGCTCTACGCCCATTTCACCGCCGCCCTTTACTTCCCAAAACCACTTCTCTGAAAGTCACTGCTTCTGTGAAACAGCCGGAAAAGATTTCATCCAAATTGCAGGCTGTTGCTGTTGAAGCTGCTGAAACAGAGGTAAAAGATGATATAGAGTCGTTGTTCTCGAGTAATTCTGAGGCAGAAATTGATTACAAGCGGGTAAAGAATTCGAATACCGGTGCTTCGAGCATTTCTTCTGGGATAAAATTGGAAAATATTAGTAAGAGTTATAAGGGTGTTACTGTTTTGAAAGACGTGAGTTGGGAGGTTAAAAAAGGTGAAAAGGTTGGATTAGTGGGTGTTAATGGTGCTGGGAAAACAACCCAATTGAGAATTATATCTGGTTTAGAAGAACCTGATTCTGGGAATGTGATTAAGGCTAAAAATAATATGAAAATTTCATTTTTGAGTCAGGAATTTGAAGTTTCTGGCTCTAGAACGGTAAAGGAGGAGTTCTTGAGTGCATTTAAAGAGGAAATGGAGGTTGCGGAGAGATTGGAGAAGGTACAGAAAGCTATAGAGAAGAGTGTGGATGATTTGGAGCTCATGGGAAGGTTGTTGGATGAGTTTGATTTATTGCAGAGGAGAGCACAAGCAGTGGACTTGGATGTTGTGGATGCTAAAATTAGTAAGTTGATGCCTGAGCTTGGTTTTGTCCCTGAGGATGCTGACAGACTTGTTGCTTCCTTTAGCGGTGGCTGGCAAATGAGGATGTCCTTGGGGAAGATTCTGCTGCAGGTATATGATTCTTTATGATTGTAAAAATAAATGTTGGTCCAAATCCTATTCTACTTCAATTTCATTTGATTGAATTATGTGACACTATGAATAGCTATAGCAAAATTTTCGATTTTAACATGATTATGCACAGATTGTAATTTAAAGTTAGCTTCTTTCCTTTCCCCGAATTACTTACAATAAGGATTGGGCAATGATTGTTTTCTTGATGTTACGAGTGAATTTAGCACAAGTGTTTTTATTTCTGAAATTGTTTATTTTTATGGCTTTGGGACTGTAAGTTCTTTCTTGGACCATATACAAGATATATGCAGAAAACAGAAAAAAATTTCGAAGTAGTTGTGTATTACTATGTAGCATGATGTATTTTATGGCTACTAAACATCTACCCGTTTGCAGGATCCGGATTTGCTACTTTTGGATGAACCAACAAATCACCTTGATCTTGATACAATTGAGTGGCTTGAAGGCTACCTCCAGAAGCAAGATGTGCCAATGGTCATTATATCTCACGATAGGGCTTTCCTTGATCAGTTGTGTACCAAAATTGTGGAAACTGATATGGGTGTATCCAGGACATTTAATGGGAATTATTCTGATTATGTTATTGCAAAAGCAGAATGGACTGAAGCTCAGTTTTCTGCATGGGAGAAGCAACAAAAAGAAATTGAACAGACAAGAGACTTGATAAACAGGTTAAGTGCAGGAGCAAATGCAGGTCGAGCGTCTACAGCTGAGAAGGTATGTTCGTAGGTTTTTCTTCAGTGAAAAATTAAATAAATTTGGATCCATATTCCTCTATATCTGACACTACTAGTTCCTCTATATCCCCTAACTTCATTTAAGGCCTTTATGGATATGCTACTGTATTGGTCTTCCAGCTTCTTGGCAATCACGATTGACATATTATTTCATCATTTTGGGATGATTTGATAGTTGTATTTGCAATGAAAATAAGATGTAGTGCGTCTTGTGGCAGAGAGAGGCTAGAAATTAAAAGAGGATAACACTTGTCATTTCACATTTCTAGCTGATGTGACCTTAATGGCATATTCAATTGTAAAGGTCATCAAAGTAAATCTTTTCACACCTTTTCCCCTCTAAAAAAATGGTACTGACATATATAAAGGTTGTTATTCAAATTACTTAATCTAAATTTTGTTAGCTGCTCTTTCTTTGTTTTGGGAGCAATTGGTACTGATCCTATCTAATTTTTTTCTTTTGCTGCTACTGATCCCATCTTTCCATTTTGAGTATAATTTTTTTTTTTTTCTTTCTTGGGTGGCCTTAACATTTTGTTTCTCTTCACTTATTCTTCTAATAACAGAAACTAGAGAAACTCCAGGAGGAGGAACAAGTTGATAAACCCTTTATCCGTAAACAAATGAAGATCAGGTTCCCTGAGCGTGGGAGAAGTGGACGTTTAGTGTTGTCATTAAAGAATTTGGAGTTCTCTTATGAGGATAAGGTAATTGTCATGCTCCACACCGGATTATTTTCTAATACTTCTTTGGATATAACACTATGAGAGTAGATTAAACTTCCATTTCTCTTTTTTCACTTATTGATGTTTCTAAAGTTGACATTTCCAATGGAGTGCTCATAAGTTCATCACGCGTTTCCTAATTCTTTAATGGCTACCCATTGTTTTCTAGGTACTATTCAATAATGCTAATTTGACAATAGAAAGGGGAGAGAAAATTGCTATTCTTGGTCCAAATGGATGTGGAAAGAGTACCTTGCTAAAGTTAATCATGGCCCTGGAGAAGCCAAACAGTGGTGAAGTATTGCTTGGGGAGCACAATGTATTGCCAAACTACTTCGAACAGAATCAGGTTTGCCAAAGTACATAATTGCATTTGGATTATTAAGCTGATTTCATCCATATTCTGGGTTTCATTATTTGGTAGATTCACTTGGTGTTGCTTGCCCTTTAGTGGATTAATATTCTTTCCTGTTCTTTTGTTAGGCTGAGGCTCTGGATTTAGATAAAACAGTGCTTGAAACTGTTGCAGAAGTTGCAGAAGACTGGAGGCTTGATGATATAAAGGGACTCCTTGGACGTTGTAATTTCAAAGCTGATATGCTTGATAGAAAAGTTTCATTTTTGAGTGGTGGTGAGAAGGTAAGACAAAATCATTTGCCCTCCTCGTTTTGCATGGACGATTCACATGCACTTCTAGGATTTTGGGATTTTGATATGGTGTTGGATGATATATCCTTGCAATGAATATAATTTTGTGCACAATTTTGATTACCACAATGTTTAAAGAGTTAGGTCTTCGGACAATGATCTCATGCTTTTTGTAATGCAAGATTCTGGTTTTGTTTCCTTCTGCAGGCCCGGCTTGCCTTTTGCAAGTTTATGGTGAAACCTTCAACCTTGCTGGTTCTGGATGAGCCAACTAATCATTTGGATATACCATCAAAAGAGATGCTTGAGGTTTTATTACGTTGGAATTGTGTCTTGTCTTTTGGATTCCCACTGTTGCTTGTATTATAGCAGCATCTTAACAATTTAAAAACTTTTTTTTGGTTGATCTCTATTAGGAGGCAATAAGTGAATACCAGGGCACCGTCATTACTGTATCCCATGATCGATACTTCATAAAGCAAATCGTTAACAGAGTATTGGAGGTGACGGATGGGCATTTGCAGGACTATGCGGGAGATTACAATGTAAGTCTTTTAGTGGGTGACACCAGCACTTACTGCATTTGTGTTTCAAGAAAATCTCATGTTGTGTTTAGTTTGCACTTTCTGAGTGGGATTTTTTAAAGTTCACTAGAAACTTGTGTTTCAGAGTCTGATATGGTAAATCTAACTTTTGAATCTGCAGTACTATTTGGAGAAGAACCTTGAAGCAAGACGCAGAGAGCTAGAACGTGAAGCAGAAGTCGACGAGAAGTCTCCAAAGGCAAAGGCGAAATCCAAGATGTCAAAGGTATACTTCTTCTTGATTCTCTTAACTAGAATTTGGTACATGGCATCAGTTGAATATATAAAATAATGATGTAAATATTATAAAGATTTCATAAAATTTGGATCAAAACAGGCGGAGAAGGAAGCTCGAAAGAAGCAGAAGATGCAGTCGTTTCAAGCTGCTAAACAGAAGTCAAAATCCTTGAAGAATTCTAAGAGGTGGAACTGAATGGTGTTTCCTTTACCTTTAGGTCTTTATTCTCTAAATGAATACCTTGTACAAAGGGGAGGATGCATAATTACAAACAACCTTGCCCCCACTATCTGTATATAAATGTTAAATAGTGAGACTATACTAATTTGAATAACATGCCAACCAGGTTTACTTATATATACACTAAGATTGGTAATTATTTTGTTATCTATATTCAAAATTCGAGTAAAATTTCATTCATTTTAATAATTGGAATGAATATGAACGCCTTGTATTATAAAGAAAAAAAAAAAAAAAAACAAACACATTTTCATCTTATCCCACTTGATTTTTTATTTACTTTGTACAACTAACTTTTACAAGAAAAGTAGAAGTAACAAAAACAAGCTCATTAAGTAAAAAACCTGCAGCAAATTACAATGTTTGGGAACAAAAGTGTGCCTACTCTATAAAAACCCCAAAAAGCTATTTGCAGCAGTGGAGGAAAAAATACATTATTTTATTTCCTTCTTTCTTTCTTTCTTAGTATTTAATGAATAAAACGGAAAAAAAGATTGTAAATCAACAAGAAGAGGGATCCAGTGAGTTTGAATTCAGTCCTTGTACTTCATTTCACACATCTTGAAGCCAGGCATGTCAAAGGAGGACGAAAATTTCTCAACATCAGACTTGAGTTCCGCAATGTCCTTGTTGTTAACCAAACCCTTGTTGAAGTCTTTGAGAAGTTTTCCATGCTCCTTCTGGATCTGTAAGCAAAGTTCCACAGCTCTATGGAGGAACTCAGCTATCTGCTCAAAGTCCTTCTCAACCAATCCCCTGGATGTCATTGCAGGAGCACCTGCCCACAGAAATATTTCTTATTGGTTTTCTTAATGGAGAGCATTGTTAAGAGAAAAAGAACAATTTTAAGGCGATAGAAGGTAAAAAAGAATTAAGCTTTTGCCTCCAATCTAGATACCCCAAAACAAAAAAGTTGAATTCTAAGCTCTAGGGATTATTTCAGAGAGAACCCAAAACTGAATTTACTGAAGATTCAGTGTTCTGAACATCATTTAGAGCAAGGAAAGAACCAAAAAATCACTTTCAGATAAACCGCATTTGATGGTTACCCTAACATGAACTTGAATTACAAATACATTAAAAGGGACAACTATATTCATTCAATTTAATCAAAATTTCAGAGCTGACTAGCGTGCTAAACGGAAAGAAGAAAATGTAAGCTTCCTTCCCCTTTTATTTTCAGCTTTTCCTTTAATTCTGTACAATTCAATTGTCAACACAAATCCATCTTAAAGAATATCACGCGAACCAAATTTTACCAAGTAAAGCTCCTGAGCAAAGGATATTCTAGTTTATATAATCAACAGAAATCGTGTCATGGAAGATGAATTCTTACCAATGCGTACCCCTCCAGGGGCCAAAGCACTGCTGTCACCAAATACAGCATTCTTGTTTACAGTAATGTTGCACAAGTCACAAAGTTTCTCCACTTTGTTACCTGAAAATGAACAATAATATAGCATTACAGCAGTTTATCAGCCATTAATTTCACTCTTGAAAACAGAGAGTTTTTCACAGTTCTTTTACCAGTCAAACCAAGAGGACGAAGATCCCAAAGGACAAGGTGATTCTCAGTTCCACCAGTGACAAGCTTATATCCTTTGTTCATCAGATAGTTTCCAAGGGCAACTGCATTGGCTTTGACTTGCTTAGCATATGCTTTGAAACCAGGAGAAAGTGCCTGTTTCAGAGCCACAGCTAGGGCACCAATTTGGTGGTTATGGGGACCACCCTGAAGTGAAGGGAAAACGGCAAAGTTGATCTTGTCTTCAAAATCATATACTGCATTCTCAGGCTGTCCTTTTTTGGGTGGCTTAGGACCCTTCCGGTAGAAGATCATACCGGCCCTTGGACCTCTTAAACTCTTGTGAGTAGTAGTAGTAACAATATCACAGTACTCGAAGGGATCTGCTGCTTCCTGCACCAACAACGTTTGAACTACCCAGGTTAAAGACTAAATAGCAGTAGAATCAATATCATTTACATATTCCTAAGATATATATACATATCAAATAACTTTATCTTATGTATTAGCAGAAAATGATGTCAATGATAAACAGATTCAGTTTAATAGTTATGAAATAGCATAATACAAGTTCAATCAAGAACCAAAATGGAATTTGATCAAGAGTTCTCAACCTAATATCAATGACGGGACATGAATTTAAAGTAATCTTAATTCAGAAGACAATAAATTGGATTTGGAAATAGGGATCATTAACCACAGCTAACAATCCATGCATTTTAAAAAGAACATGCTAACAAAATTTGAGATCCTCATCTATCAATTAAGCTCCACCAAAACTCAGATCCAATTCGAATCTTAACATTTCCAAAGACTAGATATCAATCAGCAACATTCATAGACATGTATATCAAAGTTAAACAAGAAAATATCTCGCACCTGAGCAGCAACAAGGCCACTAATATGAGCCATATCACAAAGCAAGAGTGCACCCACTTTATCAGCAATCTCACGGAACCTCTTGTAATCCCAATCTCTAGGATAAGCACTTCCACCACAAATGATCAATTTAGGCCTAAAATCCAAAGCCTTCTCTTCCAATCTATCGTAATCAATATAACCCGTCTTCGAATCCACCTTATACGGCAAACTCTCAAAGTAAATCGAGGTAGCACTAATCTTCTTCCCACCAGATGTATAATACCCATGCGTCAAATGCCCACCAGACGGCAAATCCAAACCCATGATCCTATCATGCGGTTGGAGCACAGCAGTATAGGCGGCAAAATTTGCAGGTGATCCAGAATAAGGCTGAACATTAACACCCCATTTGGTGGAATCAAGCCTGTACACTTGCAATGCACGAGATCGAGTCAAGTTCTCGATCTCGTCAATAAATTCATTCCCGCCGTAATAACGGTTACCGGGCATTCCCTCGGAGTACTTGTTAGTGAGTGCGCTTCCGAGGGCTTCTATGACGGCGAAGGAAGTGAAATTCTCTGAAGCGATTAACTCGATTCCGTGACATTGTCGGCGCTTCTCCTTCTCGACGAGGTCATAGATCTCCGGATCGACAGAGGCGAGGGAAGCGTTTCCCCATTCTGAAACTGGATCCATTTTTTTTTTTTTTTCTTGTGTCGGTTGGTTTGTTGGGTTTGGCGGGAATGAAGTGGAAGAAGTGAGAAAAATATATGCAAATAAGTAGTGGCCGCAAAGTAGTGTTTTGGGGGGGGGGGTTGGTGGTGCTGGTGAGTGGAGTTGAAGGGAATAAAAAAATTTCTACCAACTTTTAATATGGAAATCCGAAATTGCCCTTAGTAGCATGTCCAAATTTTATGTTTTTTTTTTTTTAGACCATCCGATTTTCGGAGCTAAACTCTTATTTAGAGAAAGGCTAATCTTGGCTCTTAAATGACACAATCTAATTTTATGTTGTTTCAGAATAAAGTGGGAGTCAATTCATATGATTTTTTTTTTAGACCATCTAGTATCCAGAGCTATCACGGCTCTAATTAATCTAGATTTGACTCAAGTTGCACGTTTAACTCTTACCCGGGAGAAGACATCACCCTAGCCCTTAAATTGCGCTCTATAATTATTTTGGTTTGAAACCGGGATCTATATTCAAATTAGAATGAAAACAAAACAGAAGAGCCTGTGCAAAAAAGCCTAAGGAATTATAACTGCTAGGGAGAGGCCCCGGGCTCCCAAGCAGAGAGCAACTTTAGAGATTTGTCTAAAATAAACCGTGCTAACAAAATAGGATCTAAACAATGGTCCGGCCCATGGTATATTTCTAAGTTGCGATTGTTAGAATGAAATAGACATACTTTCCCGGATCTATATGTTAAATTATTAAGAATAACTAAACTAATTGCGGAAGTGTACCCGATTCCATCTCGTAAATTCAAAACCTTCTTAGCCTTTAAGGATCCCGGAAGACACCTTTCCGATTAAAACTGTCAAAGCGATTAAAGTCTTCCGAGAAATATTATTGGAGCTAGGGTTTTGTTCTATTGACGGGATATAGAATAAAAACTCACAATACTCTCTCGGGGACCATAACCAACAAAATATATATTAATCCCTAGCTAACCCATCACAAACTAGGAATTAAGGTATCTACATAAGTGGACTCATACTTATTTCCGATGCATTAACCCATTTAACATAATTAGATCACTTTTAATAGGGCCTTATAGAATATAATAGCACTTTAATACATAAATGATACGAAAGCCCACATAATTTATTAAATAAATCCATCAGCGATGTCTCCAAATGGCATGAATAGCTTCCCTAAACACGTAAGACCAATCTTGCATTTTACAAAGCAAATTACAGTGGTCATCCAAGTTTAATCTAATCCACTCCTCCATGGTTGTGCACAACCAAATATTATTGGAGCTAGGGTTTTGTTCTATTGACGAGATATAAAATAGAAACTCACAATACTCTCTCGGGGACCATAACCAATAAAATATATATTAATCCCTAGCCGATGTCTCCAAATGGCATGAATAACTTCCCTAAACACGTAGGACCAATCTTGCATTTTACAAAGCAAATTACAGTGGTCATCCAAGTTTAATCTAATCCACTCTTCCATGGTTGTGCACAACCAAAACTCTCTATTATAATATAAAATTCATATATATATATACATATATTATTTATTTGGGCCCAGTGCAGAGATTAAACATAAAACCCACTGCAGAAATAACACATAAAGCCCATTGTATATATAAAATATACATACATAAAACATGCATATATATACATAACATCATAATAATCCGGAAAGTGCCGAAAGTCAACAAAGTTAACCAAAATTTATCCAACAAGTATATGAACCAAAATTTTCAGCGCAGAAACAACCATCAATATATAAAATGCCAACAACATTTAACCAATCATTATATATACATATATAAAATTGCCGAATATATATATATTACCAACATCTCGGAAACAGCCGCATACATACATATATGCATAAATAACCAATATTTCCAGAAACAGCCGCATACATACATATATGCATAAATAACCAATATTTCAAAAAATCAAACTCCGATTCCATAATATATATAGAATAAATTTCAAAAAATTACACCTCGGATCCATATTGATAAACCCTAAAAGGTTTAATCTTTTCAAAAAGAATATGGATCATATATAAAAAATTCTTAATAACCCAACATATAGGCTCCGATACCACTTGTTAGAATGAAATAGGCATACTTTCCCGGATCTATATGTTAAATTATTAAGAATAACTAAACTAATTGCGGAAGCGTACCCGATTCCATCCCGTAAATTCAAAACCTTCTTAGCCTTTAAGGATCCCAGAGGACACCTTTCCGATTAAAACTGTCGAAGCGATTAAAGTTTTCCGAGAAATATTATTGGAGCTAGGGTTCTATTCTATTGACGAGATATAGAATAGAAACTCACAATACTCTCTCGGGGACCATAACCAATAAAATATATATTAATCCCTAGCTAACCCATCACAGACTAGGAATTAAGGTATCTACATAAGTGGGCCAATACTTATTTCCGATGCATTAACCTATTTAACATAATTAGACCACTTTTAGTAGAGCCTTATAAAATATAATAGCACTTTAATACATAAATGACACGAAAGCCCACATGATTTATTAAAATAAATCCAACAATCTCCCACTTGGGCTAATGTGTCACAACCGATTATGTATTATTAATCTTTAAGAGTACTCAATCATTTGCTATTATTTCCGTATACATCCTCAATCAATCCGGTCCATCAATCACATCAACATAGAACTAAAGGGGCATTCATCACAATATCGCAATTAAACCCAACAATGATTACGTACATCAATATAACTGAATGACATGGATCAAGTATGGTATGTAGCATGAAAAATACATGAAATGTGATCTCCACATGCCAATTTTTCAACTGGTCCTCATTATTCTTTAATGAGATCATTCCAAATGTAAACATAGTGTTTATAAATATGCAAAACTTAATACAACTGTAATAATTCTCAAAAACATCATGAAACTATAAATCCGAAACATGTCTATAGAAAGAACACAAACTCCCACTAAACCAAGCATCATCAATCAAACATATACCCATATGAGCAACATGCTCATGAAAGACCTTGGGTAACAAAGCTTTCGTTAGCGGATCCGCAATCATGGAGTTTGTCCTAATATGTTCTATAGATATCAAACCACTCTGAACTCTTTCTTTAACAACTAGGAACTTGATGTCAATATGTTTTGACTTTGATGTGCTCCTATTGTTATTGGAATACAACACTGTTGAATTATTGTCACAGAATAACTTTAATGGTCTTTCAATGCCATCTACAATTCGCAGCCCAGTGACAAAGTTCTTTAGCCATATTCCATGGTTAGATGCCTCATAACAAGCTATGAATTCTGCTGCCATGGTAGAAGGAGTAATGAGTGATTGTTTAACACTCTTCCAAGAAATTGCTCCTCCAAGCAAGCAAATAAATATAGCCTGAAGTGGATTTAAAACTATCTTTGCATCCAAGCAAAATCGGAATCGGAATACCCAATGATCTCCAACCGATTCGATCGCTTGTATGTGAGCATATACTCTTTTGTTCTCTGAAGGTATCACATAACCCTTTTGGCTGCTGTCCAATGATCCATTCCAGGATTGTTCAAATATCTGCCCAAAACTCCAAGAATGTACGCAATATCCGGACGCGTACAAATTTGAGCATACATCAAACTTCCAATTGCTGAAGCATAAGAAATCTTTTGCATTTCTTTAATTTCAAGATCATTCTTGGGACATTGTTTGAGACAAAATTTATCTCCTTTAGCAATAGAGGTATCAAGTGATTTGCAATATTTCATGCCAAATCTCTTTAAAATTCTTTCGATATAACTCTTTTGTGAACCCAAGAATACTTCGAGAACGATCTCGATGTATCCGTATTCCCAACACAAAAGACGCATCACCAAGATCTTTCATATCAAAGGTAGTCGATAGAAATTTCTTAGTTTCATGCAATAGATGTATATCGTTATGGCAAGTAATATATCATCAACATATAGTACCAGAAAAATGTACTTACTCCCACTGAACTTATGGTATACGCAATCATCCATTAAATTCATCTCAAAACCAAACGAGATGACAACTTGATGAAATTTGTAATACCATTGACGAGAAGCTTGCTTGAGTCCATAAATGGATTTCTTTAGTTTGCAAACCATTTGATCCGATTTCTCGAATTTAAGCTTTCGGGTTGCTCCATATAAATTGTTTCTTCAATGTCACCATTTAGAAACGCTGTCTTAACATCCATTTGATGTAACTCAAGATCAAAGTGTGCTACAAGTGCCATTATAATCCTAAAAGAATCTTTCGAAGATACATGAGAGAAAGTTTCTTTGTAATCAATGCCTTCCTTTTGAGTGAATCTTTTAGCGACAAGACGAGCCTTATATCTTTCCATATTACCTTTTGAATCCCTTTTAGTCTTAAATATCCATTTGCAACCAATGGGTTTCATACCTTCGGTAATGGGACAAGATCCCAAACATCATTGTCTTTCATTGACTTAATTTCATCATTCATGGCATTTATCCACTTTCGAGAATTAGATCTTTCAATGGCATCATGGAAGTTGATAGGATCATCCTCCATTGTTCCAATGTCTTTATCAAGTTCTTGGAGAAAAATGACATAGTCATTTGAAATTTCTTTTCTCCTCTCTCTAGTAGATCTCCTTAATGGCATTTGTTCTTGAGGTTGAGCTTGTTCCTCATTATGATTTTGAATGGGGAGAATATTATTATTATCTTGTTGTACTTCAATTGTTTCATGAACACTGTCTGGAGTTTCCGAAATAACTTGATCAATATGATCATCATTAATAACAATTGAAGGAAGAGAAATAAAATCCTCATTATTCTCTTCAAAAACAAAATCCTTATCTTTCCTCCCCTCAAGCTCAATATCCTCAAGAAAATGAGCATTTCTCGTCTCCAAAAAAGATTTGTTTGTGGGATCATAAAATTTATACCCCCGTGATCGTTCTGAATAACCAACAAAATAACAACTTAATGTTCTTGAGTCTAGTTTTCTTTCATTAGGCCTATAAGGCCTTGCCTCAGCTGGACAACCCCATATATGAAGATGTTTAACTCTTGGTTTCTTAGAAGTCCATAATTCATAAAGGGTTATAGTTGTTGATTTTGTTGGAACTCTATTAAGAATATAGGTTGCGGTCTTTAATGCCTCTCCCCAGAGTGAATCCGGTAAGTTAGTATGAGCCATCATACTCCTTACCATGTCCTTTAATGTTCTGTTCCTTCTTTCAAAGCAACACCATTCATGTTAGGACTTCCTGGCATGGTGTACTGTGGAACAATACCACATTCCTCTAAGAATTTGGCAAATGGCCCTTTACGTTGTTCACTAGATCCATCAAATCTACCATAGTATTCTCCACCACTGTCATATCTCACATTCTTAATTCTTTTGCCAAGTTGATTTTCAACTTCGGCCTTAAAAATTTTGAACATGTTTAGAGCTTCGGACTTCTCATGAATGAGATAAAGGTATCCATAACGTGAGTAATCGTCTATGAACAAGATAAAATATCTTTGACCATTCCATGCAGGTGTTGGAAAAGGTCCACATATATCCGTATGAATTAGTTCTAAGACGTCTTTAGATCTTTCTCGCATTTAATCTCCTTTTATTTGTCTGCTTTCCTTTAATACACTCGACACAAATTTCAAATTTTGACAAATCAAGTGTATCAAGGATTCCATCTTTCATAAGCCTTTCAATTCTTTGTTTAGATATATGTCCTAAACACTTATGCCATAGTAAAGCAGAATTTTCATCGGTTAATTTTCTTTTAGTACCTCTGGAAGTAATATGCAAAGATTCATTAGATGAACCAACTGTATGCAATAAATATAGGTTATCATGAGTAGATAGAGAACCGGAACCAATAATTTCAGAATTAAGAAAAAGACTAAACTTTCCATCTCCAAAAGAACAAGAATAACCAAATTTGTCCAATAAAGAAATAGAAACCAAATTCCGTCTAAATGACGGTACAACAAAAGTCTCTTTCAAATCCAAAAAATTGTCAATCTCAAAAAATAACCTAAAAGTCCCTATTGCCATAACTTCAACTGCTTTTCCATCACCAACATAAATGTATTGTTCACCCTCGATTGGTTTTACCCGGTCAAACCCCGCATTGACACACTTATGTGAGTAGTAGCACCGGAATCTAACCACCAAGTGTGTCTAGGTACTGAAATTAAATTAACTTCGGAACATACAAAAGAAATGACCGTACCTTTCTTTAAACGCCAAGCGTGATATTTAGTACAATCTTTCTTCATATGAGAAGTCTTTCCACAGAAAAACAAGTAAATTTTTCTTCATTTTTTTCCTTCTCTTGTTTCTTTTGTGGTCTAGAGCCCGCACCTTCATTAGGATTCTTTCTTTTCTTTCCATTATTCTTATGAGTCATTGCCGGATGAGCATTTTCCACCTTATCATGCTTTAATCTCTCTTCCTCTTGAACACAATGAGAAATGAGCTCATTAAGAGTCCACTTCTCCTTTGTGACACTTATAACCGATCTTAAAATGATTGAACCGTGATGGAAGAGAGATTAACACCAAATGCACGAGTAACTCCTCGGAAAGCTCTAACTTTAATGCCTTTAATTTTGAGGCAAGATGAGACATTTCCATTATGTACTCTCTCATGTTCCCATTACCTTTATACCTCATAGAAACAAGACTTGAAAGCAATGTACTTGTTTCAGCCTTTTCGTTTTTTGCAAAACGCTCTTCAAGTTCTGTAAGGAACATTTTGGCATCATCCCGATTAGACATAGTGTCTTTGAATTTTTTCCGGAATTGCTCGTTTCATGATCAAGAGACTTATGCGATTTGAGCGCTCCCACCTTTCCCAATTCCTCCTTTAATCGGAGGAACTAGAATCCGTAACATCACGTGGTCGCTCAATCCGAAAAGCAAGGTCTAGATCTTGGCAACCAAGAACGATCATAATATTTTCTTTCCAAGATTTGAAGTTTGTACCAGTCAATGTTGGTATACCATTGATGGTAGCAAATATTGAAGCCGCAGAATTGTGAACTGAATAGAGAACAAAATAATAAAATTAACAAGCTCACAATAAATATCCAAATACCAAAATTGAAGTAATTCAAATAATGGTGAAATAATAAATCCCATCACAAGATACCTAGCACAACATTGATATTTAGTCTTTGGACAGAAATGTCAATTTGCAAGTGGTACTCTCAATGTAATAATCAAATATTGACAATAAATTTCTGTCAAATAAAAAGCATTTCTTTGGACCGACTAATTATTCACATGGAAGAAATAACCAAATAATTGCCACATATTTATTATCACAGTGTGTTTAAAAATTCTGCCAAACAACAACTTTCCTTTGGACCAATCATCGTTCGCATGAAAAATTAAACACATACAACCGTCCTTATATTTCAAATTAAATAATTTACACAAAAGAGGTCACTTTGGCGACTTTAAGTTTCAATTAATTAATTCAAAAATACAAGTACCATAAACCAAAATTTGAATTTCAACTGAACTTTATATTATATAATATATAATAATAAAAAAATATCCATTTATGAAAAAAACACTATACTGGAATTAACAAAAATAATATAAAATTCATATATATATATATACATATATTATTTATTTGGGCCCAGTGCAGAGATTAAACATAAAACCCACTGCAGAACTAACACATAAAACCCACTGTATATATAAAATATACATACATAAAACATGCATATATATACATAACATCATAATAATCCAAAAAGTGCCGAAAGCGAACAAAGTTAACCAAAATTTATCCAACAAGTATATTAACCAAAATTTTCAGCGCAGAAACAACCATCAGTATATAAAATGCCAACAACATTTAACCAATCATTATATATACATATATAAAATTGCAGAATATATATATATATTACCAACATTTCGGAAACAGCCGCATACATACATATATGCATAAATAACCAATATTTCCAAAAATCAAACTTTGATTCCATAATATATATAGAATAAATTTCAAAAAATTACACCTCGGATCCATATTGATAAACCCTAAAATGTTTAATCTTTTCAAAAAGAATATGGATCATATATAAAAAATTCTTAATAACCCAACATATAGGCTCCGATACCACTTGTTATAATGAAATAGACATACTTTCCCGGATCTATATGTTAAATTATTAAGAATAACTAAACTAATTGCGAAGCGTACATGATTCCATCCTGTAAATTCAACACCTTCTTAGCCTTTAAGGATCCCGGAAGACACCTTTCCGATTAAAACTGTCGAAGCGATTAAAGTCTTCCGAGAAATATTATTGGAGCTAGGGTTCTGTTCTATTGACGAGATATAGAATAGAAACTCACAATACTCTCTCGGAGACCATAACCAATAAAATATATATTAATCCCTAGCTAACCCATCACAAACTAGGAATTAAGGTATCTACATAAGTGAGCTCATACTTATTTCCGATGCATTAACCCATTTAATAGAATTAGATCACTTTTAATAGGGCCTTATAAAATATAATAGCACTTTAATACATAAATGACACGAAAGCACACATGATTTATTAAAATAAATCCAACAACGATGTCTCCAAATGGCATGAATAGCTTCCCTAAACACGTAGGACCAATCTTGCATTTTACAAAGCAAATTACGGTGGTCATCCAAGTTTAATCTAATCCACTCTCCTGCATGGTTGTGCACAACCAAAACTCTCTATTACTTCCCCTAGGTAATAGGTAACGCCACGTTAGACTGGATATGGAACAGTCCCCGAACAAATGGAGTGATGATTCCACTCCCTGTCCACAATGCAGACAATGCGGTGAGCTTGCAATTTGACGTTTGTACAACTGCTCCATGGTCAACAGTTTCGATGCTTAGCCAGCCAAAGAGTAAATGATGGATTGGTAGGACCCCGAAACCTCCATATCTGCTCCCAACCCTCATCCAACAATGTTTGAGTCTCCCGATCCAACAGCTCCCACAGAGACGCAATAGAGAAGACTCCCGACGGTTCCAATTTCCATCCGGTCGAATGTGACCCTCCTATAAATCCATGCATAGTCGTACCGACTTCCAATCTCTCTTTCATGGTTTCATAGCCTTGCAGGATACTCTTCCACGTATGAGAACAAGTTAATCTTGTAGTATGATTCATTGGGTTACCCAAGAGCCCATATTTAGCTGTCAGGATTTTTGCCCACATGGAATTTGGAGTTTTCAACAGCCTCCAACTTAGTCTTGATAGAGTCACAAGATTCAGTTGTGCTAACCGCCCGAGGCCCAGTCCCCCTAGTCTTGTCGGTCGGCATACCATCGGCTATGCCAGAGGATGACACTTACGTTCCCCGGTTGTAGAGCCCCATAGAAAAGCTCTACTCACTCTTTCCAGTTCCAGGAGCACTCCCATGGGGATAAGGGACGTCTGCATGGCATAAAGAGGAATGGTGGATGTAACTGTTTGGATCAAAAGTGCCCGAGCACCCCTCGATAAATGTTTACTTTTCCATCCACTCAATTTCTTCCTTACTTTAGTCACTAAATGCTCATAACCGAATTTCCTTATCCTTCCATGGTGCACCGGTGCGGTGCACCAAGGTAGATACCCGGATCTACGGTAGTTGACACAAACTCTATAATTATTATTATTTTTTTTGAAATTTGAGATATTTTCGTCTTTATTATATCTCAAACTTATGACATTAAAATCATAAATGAGACTACCAATTGAGCTAAGCTTTCTTAATCGGTTCCGTAATTACTTTAAATAAATAAATACATGCATATAAGCCAGGCTTTTACAAGTGAATGTGGTTCACAAGTGGGGCCGCGCACCGATTCCAATTAAGAATTCGCCTAAAACCCACTTTTGTTTCTCACGCACAAACGCACACCAGAAACAGGTGTGTTCACAGACAAAAAAAAAAAAAAAAAAAAAACAGTTGTGTTTTCTTCTTTTGGTCTACTGCGATTCTCGGAAAGGTTGTTCAGCAAAGCTTCTTGGCTGTGGAAAATTACTTGATAAAACTAAAAAGTTACCCAGAGAGGTCAGTGTAGTTAGGATGAATATATAAAGTTGCAATCTTTTTGAGATGATATGGAAAATTTTCATATTTTGTGTGTTTTACAAATAAGGGGGAAAGCTCTATTATTATTTTTTTTGTGAATTTTTCGTTCGAAGTTCTGTTTCTTCTTTTGGCGTGATTCTTCTTCTGTTCATGAATTTGCACATCTTCATGTAAAGACTGAATCTTGATTGGGTTTTCATGGGTCTCTTTTGAAATATATATATATATATATCTATATATCTATATACTAGGATGGATGGAGTTACATTGGGATTGCCAGGACCATGGGCTGAGGATAATTGTGAAGTGGCTGATCATTATACAACTAAAATTGGAGGACTTCCTGTAAGTTATTTGTTTATTAAATTGAATTATGTGCATTGATGGTGTTCCAAATTCTTGCTTTTAATTCATATTTCTATTCTACATGTTTAGGATTGGCCATGTTCTAATTTCAAAATTAGCCCTGATCTGCTTCAATGTGGAGCATGTAGGAGCCCTCTCTGTCTTCTTGCCCAGGTTTTTTTTTTCTGATATATATATATATATATATATATATATATATATTGTTTTCAGTTGATAGTAGTTCACTTGAAGTTTGAACATCCAAGTGATCGTTAAATTACTTTGTTTCTTCAGGTTTATGCTCCAATATCAACCAAGAATTTGACAAGCGATGAACGTGTTCTCTATGTTTTTGGTTGTGTAATGCCTGAATGTGGCAGTGATTTGTCAAGGTTGAATTCATTATTGTTTAGTAGTATGCTGGAGCTTTGTCAATGATTGTTATCATAGTAATGTGTTCCTGTTCTATTGAACTATGTAGTTGGAGAGTTATTCGAGTTCAGAAATCATTTGGTGCTGAGGAACTGAACCAGCCCTGTGATGAAGCAGCCGCTTCACCTTCATCTTCACTTTTGGCTCCAAAGAAATGTCAGGAAGACTTGTGGACATTTGACTCTGGGGAGGATGATGATGATATAGACCTAGAGGAGTTGGGTAGGGCATTTTCGGAAGCTGCTACAATTTCTCCTAATACAAATAAACAAACTCGTGAACCTGAGACTTCTTCTCTTAAGCCTTCACCAATAGCCCAGAGAACTCAGTTAGCTGATAATGTTCCAGGTATTCTCCACATCTTTAAACATTTATTGTTCTTGTGGTCCAAAAGGGTTTTTTTTTTTCGAAAATTGGATCTGTTATTTGGGTGTACATAATTATTGGATCCATATATACTTCCAACTTTTAGTGAGGTCTAATGAGATGCAGTATTGAGACTGCGGAGAGATTTATTTTGTTAATCTCTAACAGGCAACACCTTGGGATTTTTTATTTATAATTTTTTAAGTATTTTGATTAGATATAGTCGTATGTAGAAATGAGACTATATACCAGAATGTCTACGTACCTACGTATATTTTTGTGTGTACTTGTATACCTGTGGCTTTAGTTCTTTATTCTGCCTCCTTTCCGTTCTTGATTAGAAATAAGAGCTGTTTGCAGTTTTGCCATGCTTTTACATTTATAATCAGGAGGAGAAAATCTCAAAAGGGGTAGCATCTTTGTCACCAAAATTGAGCTCAGTTCATATCAATGGAAATGGAAGTGATCTTGAAGATCATGCATGTGAAGAGAAGTGGGAAGAGGAGAGCTATGAATACGATAAAGCGTTGAATGCAGACAGGACTTACCTCAAGTTCAGGAAACGCGTGGATGCTTACCCAGAACAGTGTCTTAGGTGAAGTGTTACAAAATATCTTTCTTGTTTAAACAGATTTTTTTGTTTGATATGCACTTTTGTGCAATTTTCTAAGCTATGAGTTCAGTCAACTATAAAGCTCTTTTTTCTCCTACATATATTTGTAAAGATATCCTGTATAGGCTGAGGAAATATAGTCTGATTCTTGAAGTTAAAGGATGAGATTTTGTCTACTGAAATATTTGTTCCTGCACCAAAGTTATGCTGATGAACAAAAACAATATCCTGTTAGGCCTTATCTCATCTCACTAAAATATTTCTGTCCTCTCTTGCTTTCTGTCTTTCAGGTATTTGTATGGTGGGAAACCGCTAATGGCTACTTTAGAAGAAAAGGATTGTGGGAATTGTAGCCAATGTGGTGCAGCAAGGCACTACGAAATGCAACTTATGCCACCATTACTCTATTTTCTACAGGAAGCAACTAGTGTGCAAGAAAGGATTTATTTGGATAACTGGAACTGGATGACTCTTATTATATATACATGTTCAAAGGTGAGTCTCTTCTGTTCTAAATAAAATATGATGATCAAGTCCGATGCAAATATTTTTTTTTTTTGCTAAAGACTGTAGCTGTCTGTCTATATGCCGCCTTAGTAAATGAAGCTAATAAAAATACAAACTCGAAAAGATAGATGGTAAAGCTGCCAGTACCCGTTTGTCCATTAGGAAACCCCTCGAAATGAAGCAATTAGAGCAAGTAGTAGAGTTCTTTAGTTGAAAACATTCCCTGTTATATTTTCGATTCATCAATGTTATAGAAAGCTGGAATTGGGAAGATACTTGTAAACTATACATCTATATATATATATATATATAACATTCATATAACATAATGCCTTGAGCTTCTTCTGACATAATCTTCTTCTTGTTTGTTGTCTCTTTGAAGAGTTGTGCAGAGTCAACAACCCATCAAGAAAATTCTGAAAATCAAGGATGGATTGTAGCAGAGGAAGCTGTTATTGTACATTCTGAGTAGGGTGGATGGAAGGGATGAAAATCCATCTTCCCACCATATCTTATGGCATTATTTAATAGGAGATGAAGTTTTATTCTATTTCATTGTGTTCAAGTTGAAAATTTTGTAGGATTTAGTTTGGAGAAAAGCAGATTTGGGCCTTAAGGCAGGTGATTCATGGTTAGAGTTTATCATATGAAATTTAACTATAGAGTGAAATTGATGGACAGAGAGGTTTACCTTTCCAATTTTGGTGTACTATTTGATCAAATGTTTGTACAAAACAAAAGAACAAGAAAAACTTTGTTTATTTGTTTTAAATTTTCTAAATTCTCCCCTTTATTTGACAACGGTAACTTCAGAATATACTTCCAGAAACAGAAAATGCAAATTGCAGGTGATATGACTGATCTGAAAGTGAGTTCTTCATTTAATAATAATAATTTTATAGGGGCAACCATTGCAATATCAGAATATAAGAATTGAATAATAATACATATTACGCCTTCCAAATGGAGCTTTCTATCATCCTTAACGTTCAAGGTTTTCAGTCAGTAATTTGCAGTGCCAAGGCTAGCCATAGGTTATATCACAAACTACTCGAATTTCTTTACAAGAGACAGGTCATTCAACATCTTCTCAATTGCCTCATCATCAAGGGCACGGCCTCTATTCTGTAAAACAAAGGTGAGGGCAGAATTTTGCAAAATCAGCAAAACAAAGGATGAAAGACTTAGAAAGCCTCATTGGGTGACCACAAGAAAGATGGCTATCAACAGCAGAAATGTTGTGTAATATTTTGGGATTTCTGGGTCTTTATTTTTTGCGGGGCATGGACACAAACTGAGCAACAAATATGGGATATTTTATGCAAACAATGATAAGTGAAGTTGGTCGACTGAGCAGGACAGCATAGATAAGGATATTTCTTCACTCTGAACTCAACATGAAATAGAAAATTAAAGCAGTACCTTTATTGATGGAACCATAGCAATTGCTTCCTCAACAGTTTCAGGACAGAGATTACCAAGAACACAGAGCTGCAGATTACATGAAATATAGAATGTCAAAAATTGCATGCACTGGAAAAAAGAAACTAGAAATCTATAGTACTTACCTCAAACTCGGCCAGCTGATATCTACTCAGTATTCTGAGCTACTGTTAAGGTTACAGCATCACATGAATATTCACGATCTCAGAAATTATGTCTAGAATATGTATATCTTGCAGCCTCTCACTGGTAAACACAGAGGCTTGAAAGAAACACTTAGAGAAGCAAAAACTAGTTTCAAGTCTTTTGAGAGTCTGAAATTTGTGCTTGGAGTAGCCCAAGCTATTAGGAAGGAAATAAATTGCCTAATGACAAAGAATCACCAACAATATGCACTATATTAAACAGTCCAATCCACACAAACATCTTCAATGTAATGAACCACTTGATTATGTGATATGACAAAATTGGAGTGAATCATACCTAGTTCTTCATATGTATGTAACGTCACATAAATATGTTTCTCCATTCTATGAAACTCAGCATACAAGTCTAATCCCTAATTATAAAGGGAGAGGTATTGTCCCTCAAACCCCAGGGCAAAATGGGTAGCATCAAATTCTAGTTCATTAAGTTGATATTAAAATCCTATTTTGCAGTTTGTCCATCAGTGTGACTAGCAAATCCTTCCTCTTAAGAAGAGGGACAAATAAATAAGTCATACAACACACTTATTATGATCTAAATGATTCATCTACATGCTAGTACTATCTACATGCATAAGAAAGAGAAGGCTGTTAAGCATTATTTACTAAATAATTGGACTATCCTCCACCTAAAGGCTTGGCTGAGAGAGTAAAATGTAAATCATATATTAGATAATAAAAAAGAAAAGACCACTTCTTTAACGAATAAAGGATACTCCCGCACTTGTCTAACAGAATCAGGATTCTTGTAGCGGCTGAAACGCTTCACATACTGTAATGATTTCTCAAATACTCTGAAGGAAAAGAGAAAAAAGGAAAAGGAAACCAATAGGCTTAAAATTAAAGAAGAATAAACATGCAAACATGGTTACACAGTCCAAAGTATACTTATAACCAACATAGAGGTTTAGAAGACGGTGACAACAAAAGGACAACATTGATATCAATCTAAAGTTCCTAGAGCACTTCTTTAATAGCATGAATGCATAATGCTGCAGCTCCAACAACTAGCTATTGGATGGAAAGGTTTCAAATACAACATGACACGTAAATTTTTCTAATTCATCTCTGGACCCAAATCGTTTATATCCCCTAATGGGATGAGTGCTGAAGGACCATCTCATGTAAAATATAATGTAGACACTCATTAACAGGTTGAAAAACCAAAACCCCCCGGCAACCCTAAACCAATGTAGACATGTGTGCACACCAGACGGAACATGGTTTCCTTAGAAAAAAGAGCTATGAATCATAGTATTGGGAGATTGATCAAGCAACAGATAGATAATCATAATTGAAACTTTGATCTCTACAATACAATAATATCAGACAGGAACCATACAGTAAACAGAAAAGAAATTTTCTTCATTCATTGTAATAATCAATCTAACAAAGAAACAAAAAATTCTTTCGGTGCATCTTAAAAATATGACGCTAGATTTAAATAGCAGGCTAGCTGATACTTACTGAGACATTTGATTCATTGGATCCTCAGACATCTGTTGGAGCTGCTCATACTTATGTTCAAGAATTAGGGAAACTTCACAATTCATCAAACACTTGGCCTTCAAAAATTCTGCCAAAACACCAAACAAAGAGTTTGTCACAGATTCTACATGAGAGGAAATAATTGAAAAAAACTATTAAATCACTAGCAAGTGGATTCTAATCAAACAATATAATATGTTGATGAAAATTATTAAAAACAGTTAATACCATCGCCGATTTTAAGCTCAGCAGCATTTTCTTCCTCTTCTCCTGACATCCTTTGGGCAAAACTAAACTCTGTCAATTAAACAAATCCCAGGTCAAATTTTAATTATATTCTTCTGGAACCCTCTTATAGTTCGTAATTATGTCAATAAACATTAAAAAAAAAAAAAAGAAGCTATTTTCGTCATAGCAACGTACTTTCATATAGAAACAATTGAATTTCATTCGGCCAACTAGAAAAAGGGGAAAAAATTATTATCTTTTTCTTTTTTTTTTGTTCGAAACCTACTTGAAACTACGATACCACCCGTTACTCTAGTATTAATCGAATACAATAAAAGAAAAAAAAAAAAGGAATGCCTAAAGGATCAGACAAGCAATTAAAGTCGATGAATAAACCCTAATTGAGCTCCATCGCATGAACTAAATCATCCAAGAAAAATCACAAGAACTCACCCAAACAAAGCTTTTGCTTTGGCTTCAAATCCGAAAACCTGCCAAACAATTCACGGCTACTTGCTTCGGATGGATTCTTGTCAGCTTAACGTCTGCGAAGTCGTAATATTTGATGCCGGAATAGGTTTGAAAGAAAAAACTTTTCCGTTGTATTTGAACAAAATAATTGGTAAATTGGGTTTCGTCTTTAAGATATTTTGTTTTTCTTTTTAAAGTTTTAAATTTTTTTAGGTAAATTAAAAAATTAATTCCTTAATTTATATAATTTTTGTAATTTTATTTATATATATATATATATATATTTTTTATTATTTCATCATTAACTAATAATTATATAATATTTTAAAGAGACAATATTTAAAATAACATTCAATATTTAAAATAAAATACTTTTATTATAGTTATAGATATAATACAAAAGAAAATTCAAATTAGTCCTCTAATATTATCTTCATATAAAGCATTAACACATAATTTGTCAACAAAAAATTTCAAATAATTCTATAATTGAAAAATTCATATCTAATTAATAGAATTAAAAAAATAAATCAACAAATTTATCTTATATTAAAAAAAAAAAAATCTGATTCATCTTGACGACAAATCTCACCGAATTTATTTATCATAACATCAAAATGAAATCTTGACAAATTCTATTAAAATATTTATTCCACGAGGGTCAAAATATTTATAGTAAAATTAATTTCCTAGTTTATTATTATTATTTTTTTTTGATGAATGAAAATTAATTTCCTAGTTATTCGCCAGTCAACAGAACAAAGAAATGGATTTTTATGGCTAGAAATATATATATATTTTTAAATTTTTATTTTTTTTTTTATTTTGATAAAGATCCCGAACTCCATGGCAGGCAAGCCCCTTTCTGCGGTATTAAAATCGCCCCCAAAAATTCATGTTTTTCATTGCTCATACCCAGAAAGAGAGAAACAGAAATGGAAATGGAAACAGAAATGGAAATGGATCTGTTCAGTAGTAATGCAGAACTCCAGGTCTGTCACAGATTTCGAGGTTGTCAAAATCTGATTTTGATTTTTATCGTCTTTTTGTCTCGAAAAGCTTCCTTATTCATGGAACAAAGAATAATTGACGGGATTCATGTAGAATATTGAAGACATTTATTTTCTTTTTCCTTTATTTTGATTATTAAGAATTTGCTTTTGCAGGTGATTGATATAGCAAATGAGGTTATTAATAAAACAAACAGAGAAGAATTAGCCAAATATTTTTCACCAAAAGAGGATTGTTACAGTGCAAAAGTGAGTAACAACAATAATTCATTATTCATGTGATTTTATATATATATACTATACATATATATTTTTCATCTTTAAGAGATTTGAATGGTAATAATATTGGAAGTTAACATTATATATTATATACATACAACTTTGGTATATAGAAATTGAATAAGGAAATGGAGAGCACCCGTGACCAGTTAGCTGAAGCACTTTACTACAAAGGATTAGCTTTGGCAGAGATTGAAGAGTTATTAAAGGTTTGTATTTCTCAAATGTTAATGTGTTGTCTCTAAGTTTTGGTTTGTGTCGGAACGTTTCATATGAGTCTATTTGTTTATACTATCTACGAATGAATGTGTCAAAATATATACTATCTATAATAGTATATACTATAGATTAATACCTATCATGTTATTTATTCAATACCAATTAGTTGACTATGAGTAATGTGGATATTGTCGGTTCATAATCGTGACATGAGCTTGAAATTTGGTCTCTTTGTTTATACTATGTATGTATGTGTTGATTCTAATGTCAAAATATATATTATCTATGAAGGAATGATATATACTATGAATTAATACCCTACCATGTTATTTCCATTCAAAAAAAAAAAAAAAAAAATACCCTACCATGTTATTTATTCAATACCAATTAGTTGACTATGGGTAATATGGATATTGTCGGACTCATAATCGTGACATGAGCTTGAAATTTTGTCTCTTTGTTTATACTATGTATGTATGTGTTGGTTCTAATGTCAAAATATATACTATCTATGAAGGAATGATATATACTATAGATTAATACCCTATCATGTTATTTATTCAATACCAATTAGTTGACTGTGTGGGTAATGATTGATTATACTATATATGTATGTGTACTAATGTCAAAGTTTATATGAATACTAAAGGATTATTAAGTTTATACCATATTGTTTTTCGTGACAGTTGGTATCGTAGCGGGTTGTTTATACTATTTCTAATTGAAATTTTACTAATATTGATTGATTATGCTATGTATACATGTGTTGACACTAATGTCAAAGTTTCTTGACAGTTGGTATCATAACCTAGCCTGCACTATGAGAACTAAGTATACTTGGCTCTAACGCTAGGCCCTAAAGAGGGTGAATGTGATACTGTGTACCATATCAATTTTTTTGATAATTAGGGTTGTGATTGTTCGTAGGACAAGAAATTTGCTAAGGAAAGATTAGCTTTGGCAGAGATGGATGAGTGCATAAAGGTTTGTATTTCTGAAACATAAATAAACTTCAAGAATTTATTTATTATTATTATTATTATTATTAAAGTTGGTGATTAATAATTGTTTGTAGGGCAGCAGGGATTTTTGTAATCTTAAAGATAAAGATTTATTTGAAGAGAATTTCAAGGAACTTAAGAAATGGGTTGACGTTACATCCCCTAAATATTGCGCTCTCTTTGAGATTCATGAAAAACGTTCTGAAAAGCTTGGACGGGAGGTTGCTCAGCCCTGTCTTGTCTATCTCATGAAAAGAGATAGTAAAAAAAATGATCTTCTTATCGTCTCCGACTCCGATCACCCCAACGACTCCAACGCCTCCTGGGACTGGCACTGATATTTAAATCGAATCAAAAATAGTTTTTTTTTTTTAAATTTTATTTTACGTTATCTTATTATTTAGTTTATAAGGTGTAGCTTAATTGATATCAGTCTCATTTATGACTTATTCTCGCATGTCCGATTATATGAGTTCGAGATATAATAAAAAGGAAATGCTTCAATAATTTTCTTAATTTCATAATATTTTATTTGTGTGTTATTTGTTTTCTGATATATGTATTTTTTCTTTTGAATAATTGGTGAGTTTAGTCCAAAACAAATTTATTTTTAACATTTTTTTAAATTTTAATTTTTTTTAAACTTTTGACGGATTCTGTCAAAAAAATTTTAAAAAACTAACGGTTAATTTTTTTTAAAAAAATAAAAATATCGAGAGTTTGGTAATGTTAAAGTTTTTGGTAAATCCCCTTTTTGAGTGGTTTTGGGTAATGTCTGAAATCTCTATTTTTTTGTAAATCCTAATTTTGAAGCTGTGGTTTTGAATTTCCTCAAATCTCTATTACGCCCTTTTTACATTTCAAAAAAAAAAAAAACAATGTAAAATTAAGTTTTTAAGTTTTTTTGAAAATATTTTGTGATTGAGCTTACCAAAATGAATTTGTTTGGACCAAACTCACTAATTATTCTTTTCTTTTTAATATATATTTTTTTGTTTTATATTTTCTTTTTTTAAGAGTTTGTTTTAATTAAAACTTTTATTATTTAATTTTTATTATTTTTGTGCTAAAAATGCCAAAGTTATAAAATGTTAATATATATATATATTATATAAAGAATAAAATATAATAAATATTTTTTTATAAAAAATTAATATTAAAAAAGAGCCTCATAAAATTTTTTATCTTGAGGGTTTCAAGATCTCTACACTACTTTGCTTACAATCTTTTGTCGATAGTTATTAGTTCAAATTTGTTGTCTTTTGTCTTTACACGCGTAAGTGAACTGGGGACCATAGTCTTTGGAGTCTATTACCCATAAAATTAATTTGGGACGAAAAGAGTTAAAAATAAAGAATTGGAGGACTAATATGGCTAGTTTCAAAAGTTTAGGGATTAAATATGTAATTTTATTTTATTTTTATTTATTTATTTATTTCAATTCTCCTACCTTTAATATATTGCCTAAGTGTTAATAAATCTCTTCATACACACATTATTATTATAAGGTTTTTTTAGCATCAATGTGCTTTCTTATTATTTCATTTTTAAATTTTTATTTCTTTGTGTAATTATATATATATATATATATATATATAAATATTTATATATTTGAAGTATTTTTACTTCTTATTGATATATTATGATCTAAAAGTTATATATATCCCGCTATCAACTAAACATTATTGATAGAGTAAGAGTCTATATATATATATATATATATAAAATCATAAAACTACTCTATAAAAACAAGTATAATTATTTTTTATAAAACAAAAATCTCCTTAAAGATAATAAATAAAATATTTGTTAAAAATAATATAAATAATGTCTCTATGCGCACCACATCGCGGGTGCGTGGTGTGGGTTCTAATCCCACCTTGAGTTTGGACGGAGGTGCAAATTAAGTAGTTTTTTTAATTAAAATAAATAATTGAAAACAAAAAATAATTACGGAACTTACATAATACATATCTTTCAAATATATATATGTATATATAATTCAAAGAGAAATCATTTTCATGATATATACATAATACTACATTATAATGATGGGTTACTGAAAAAGTTGACCCTTCAACTGTAATCTCTATTTTTATACCAATTAAAATCTTTAGACATCATTTGTACGTTAGCATATTTCTAGGATTACATTCTCAGAAGAAACGATTTATTTATTTATTTTAAGAAAAAGGAAGAACATAAGAAAGACAGTATTTTTTTTTGGGTAGATTTTCACCAACAACGAGGAATTTATAATATAATGTATACAGATAAACTTGTTTATCAATTGTAAAAAGATTGACAAGGAGAGCTATGAATATGAAGTATAGCTACTCATCAAAGGTATTACTTAGAAGAAAAAAACTACTAAATTACTATTTAAAAACAAGTATATATATATATATATATATTATTATTTTCTCGTGTTCAAAAATTACTTTGAGCCTCAAATTCGGAATTAAGATTTGTTGGACCCTAGTATATACCCAATAAGGGTATACATGTAATAATACATATTGTTATCTACAAACTTGGTTATGTTCAACCCTTTAATGGGTTGAACATGACTAATGACATAATTGTCTTCTCACAAACCTTATCTATATATTACATTTTCATAATACTAAATAAATATCTCGATATTTGCGCCTTTAAAAGGATTCACAATTGATAAACAAAAGATATCACTTTCTTATCTTTTCTTTTTAACTTTTATACTTGAATTGTTAACCGACTTAAGCATCGGAGCTTCTATGAGAGAAATTACCCCTCTAGTTTTTGCAGGATAAGAGAGTCTCGATTTGGCACAAGAGTTCCTCGGATAGTAACAATGGTCCTTTAGCTACATCATACTTCTATTAGGGGAAAACTCTCTATACACCTATTTCTCTTTAGACAAGATTTAAACTTGAGACCTTACATAAGGGAAAGATATATATATATACTTTTATATATTATATATATATTCAATGAGTAAATATTATATATTAAGTTTTTTTCACTTTTAATGACTTTAACTTAAGATATTTAGGTTTATAGTAAAATTGATACCAACTAAACTATACTCTAATTATATAATATATATATATATATATATTTTTTTTTATTATCATATCAAGATATGATATATAGTAGCTATTAATAAATGTACCCAATGTTGAACACAATTATAGTATTGTAAAATATATCATTGTACAACAAGAATTTGTTTAAAGTATTAAATAATTAGAAGAAACCATGAAAATGAAAGAAAGATGTTTAGAAGTAGTACTATTCTCTTACACCATTATCATATTGTAAAATATATCACACACACACACATATATATATTTATATATATATATATATATATATATATTAATATAATATTTTTGATAAGAGTTCACTAGTTTCATTAATGAAGAAATTAAAAAGAATTGTGACCGAATATTACAACTGAATATCACTTGAAATTGATGTACTTCATAATGTAAGAACATCTATTGAGAGATGAATGGATAATATAGACAATTCATAAAGCAATTGATTTTAGTGAAAATTAAGTTTAATCATGATGGAAATTAGGTATTTATATTCTATTCATTAGGATGTATATATGAATAATTAAGTTTAGACACATAAAATACGCATCGGACAATATCAATGAATTGTAAGTAATCAATAATTCATGATTGCAAAAATAGTAAGAATTCAATTGGCTTACAAATTTATCAAATATATAATTTGCTTCTTTATGACTTCCAATCCATAATACTAATGACATTCAAAACATATATAGTTAAACATGAAATGTAAACAAAAATTACATAAAAACACAAACATTATATATTCTTACACTTTTTTAATATCATGGAATTAAACATGATTATGTAGCTTATAGCCCATGCATGTTAAGATGAACAAGAACTTATTTATGTAACATAAACCCTTCTTCTTCCTTCATTATAATATATATATGTATAGTTAATTAATTAAGTAACTAAGCCCATCTCTTTGTTACCCTAACTTTGAATCCATGCTTCATATAGAGAATAACAGACACATTTGGAATCACAGGATGATCTTCCACCACACGAACATTATAATTATATATTATAGCAGCAGCCACAGCCTTCATCTGCGTGAACGCCACTTCTTTCCCTAGACAAGTTCTTGGCCCTGCATTGAATGCCAAGAACTTGTACGACGGCTCGTATTTGATCGTTCCACGCTCCGTTATCCATCGCTCGGGGTTGAATTCTCTCGCATCTTTACCCCATATGTTCTTCATTCGCCCCATGGCGTACAACGAGAACACAACCTTCATCTTTGGATGTACTTTGTGCCCACTTGGCAACGTGTCCGGTACGAGTGGCTCCTTGTGTTGGAATGGCACGGGTGGATATAGTCTTAGTGCTTCGCATATTGCACCATGTAGATAGGGTAATCCTTTTAGCTGTTCAGAATTGAACGACTTATGTTTCTCTTTAAATTCATGTTCGGGTAGAACTGACTCTAATTCTTTCCGAATGGCTTGTTCCACTTTAGGGTGAGTGGTAACTAGCCATAGAAACCACGTTAGTGCTGAACTAGTGGTGTCTCGTCCTGCTAGCATGAAATTCAAAATTGTGTCTCTCAAGAAATTATCCTCACAATTTAGTCCAATAGATTCTTCATCCTTGATGTAAGATGTTAAAAGATCAAAACCCTCTTCATCTTTATCATTATCATTACCATTATCCTCGACTTTGCTGATCATCAACTCTTGTCTTTTCATGGCTATATATTTTCCGATTACACTGTCGAGAATCTCTCGAGCTTTCCGATGTTTCTTCTCCACTCCAACGTCCAACCATCTCATTAGCTTAAGAATAAATTCGGGCACGAGGTGTCGCATAAATATAGTTTCTTCGGCATCATCCATGGCTTTCGAGAAAGGAACGTCAGGGAAATTCAACGACAGGCAACCGGGATCGTATCCGGTCACCATTTTGCACGTCGTGTCGAACGTCAGCCTCTGGAAAACATCTTGCATGTCCACATACGTATTATTATCAGCTGCTACCTTTTCAAGAACGGGAATTAGCCCTTGTTCCACTTTGTTCCAGCTAGTATTGGCCATGAATTTGTAGAAACGGTTGTGATTAATCAGAGCTCTAGCAAGCTTCCTTTGAGCCTTCCATGTTTCCAAATCCGAATTGAATATACCGTCACCTGACAATGGTTAAACATATTTATATAACTAATAGATTATAAGTTAGAGTCATCTAACAACACTATATATATCAATTTGTCAAACATCATTATTCATAACTAGCACTTTATAAATTCAAGTCATAACAATTATAAAATATCTTAAAATAGAGATATAATGTCAAAAGACCTACATAAAGAAAAATATACCATCACGCGACAACTTTGTGTATCTTAGTTGGTTAGACACTCTTACTTATAATCAGCACTTTATAAATTTGAGTTATGAATGCAACAAAATGTCGTAAAGTAGAAATATATTTTTACAAATTTACGTAAAAAAAAAAAAAAAAAAAAAGAATACGGAATCACCTAAAACGTCGAAAATTTTCTTGAACTCTGGACCTTTTGGAAAATTCGCAAAATTCGAACTCATTATGTAGTGTACATTAGCAGGATCAACCGTGCCCAAAAAATCCATGTTAGTAAACCAAGGACCTTTAATGTGATGAGTACCACCAGTTTTCTCCAATACCTCTGCACACATGTCGTGAATACGATGAACGTGCCAAAACAAGTACGGAAGCATGCCAAACATGGGCAAATTCCATGGCAATAAAATCTTCTTCAAACTTTTCTTACCACGAAAATAAAAGAAGAAAAAAACAGCTAGAAAGATTTCGATGTAACCAAGTGATGAGGCCATTTTAGCAGTAGCTAAGATAATATCAAAGTAACCTAAAGAAGCCATGGCTGTTGGTTTTTGTGGTTTGAGATCTAACTTGGTTTATATTAATGGCGAATTTATACATCAATGCACGCAAAATCGGGATGAAAAGAAACAATAATTTTTTGTAGTAATAGAAAATTGATTGATATGTTTCTTGCAACAATAATTGTCCCTCTTTTTGGATAAAAATCATTAGTTTTAATTAATTAGTGATGTCAATGAATCCACATCAATGGTTCAAATATGAATCCTCCTCCTTTTCACCTAAGTTTTTAAGGGTTTATCCGACACTTAAGTTAGTAAAGTTAGGTCAAGACCGATAAAAAAATCAATCAATTTAGTCCCTAATTTATTAATTTTTTCCTTTCTCAATCTTTATATTATTTTTTGTGTGTCTGTTTTCGTCCCATTGGTCATATTTTGATTAATTTGTCATCAAAGTTAAGACCTTATAATTTATCCATATTTGTTCTAATTTGATAGCCAAAATTGATAAAAAGAACTAAGACTAAATTTTTGAGTGATAGTTTTAATTTCTTTTTGGTCATATTTTAACTAATTTTTGATCAAAGTTAGGACCTTATAATCAATTCATATTTATTCTAACTTGATAATACATGTTAAAAATTACGAGAAAAAAAGGGTTAAGGCTCGTTCCAAGTCTTAACTTGATAAAAAATTAGCCAAAATATGATTAAAAGGATTAAGACTAATTTTTCATCTCATCGTTTTAGTCCTTTGAGTTATATTTTGATTAACTTTTTTTTCTTTGTTAAAGTTAGAATATTATAATTAATCTAGACAACTTAAAAATTGTGAGGAAAAAAAAAAAAAAAAAGGTTAAGGCTTTTTGCAAGTTCAAATTTGATAAATTATTAGCCAAAATATGATAAAAAAGACTAAAACTGTCACTTGAAAATAGTAAAAAAAGAATGGGAATCGTAAAAAATTAACAAAATATGGACTACAATAAGTAATTTTCTTTAAGAAAATCACTTAACTTAATTAAGGTTGTTTAAAGGTAAAAAATTCAATGTTTAAAGGTAAAATCTGTTATAAACAACTCAATAATATTGTTCATTTTGACACATTTTAAGTGTAACTCACAGATTTCAAACGTGCAATTGAGTAAATTGCTTTAGGCGTCTCCTTAATAATGCTCATTGATTTTCTAAGTGAGTGATGTGAGAATCTTATTCACAACATAATATCCACTTATCTTAACTCCGGTTATTTTAATGTTTAGCCTAAATACTTTTTAAATATTTATTTAGATACCTAATAAAAAGAAAATTTTAACATATTTTTTGTGACATGGTATCCTCATCGACTAATCCAGGAGGAATTCATACCAAAACTACAACATATAACTGAAATTGCAGCATAAATCCGTCTTCGACATGTATCGAACTCATCGGGTCCCTCACTTGGCAAGTCTGGTGAGATACCCAAGTAAGGGAAGCTAAACCAATTAGACGATCACGTTTTCATAAATATTAACATATTAGAGTCTTTAATTAAAATTTTACATTGTTTGGAAGAAGTACGTAGCTAGCAAATTATAATATAGACGTAGTAACAAAGGACTTTGCATTTTGTGTTAAAGAAGAGTCAATTATCAGCAATTCCTCCTTGTTTGATCTATTGGCATATAAATATACAAATTAGTTGTGGAGTTTCTTTCTCCACAAAAGGAACAAATATGGCAGATTTCAAAGTTAGGACACTCCATTTTTTTTTGTGAATTAAACTTACTATATATACCAATCTTAATTATTATTATTATTAGCTAGCTAGCTTATGCAGAAATCAATCTATAGATACATATATATATATATATATATATATATATATATATATATATATATATATATATATACATATATATAAATTGACTAATAGCTAGATTTTCATAACCCTTATAATTAATTAAGTTTTCTATATATGGTGGATTTCTCTTGGCATGGGTACCTTATGACACGTACATGCTAGATACTCTAGTGAATATATATATATATATATATATATATATATATATATATATATATATATATATATATATATATAAAGTATATATATATATATTTTTAAATAATTGATATTTTTAGTTAATAAGACTAATTCAAATTCATTAGGATTATGCTTGTACAATCTAACTCTTATATATTGATATTTACATGATATTTATTATATAATTATTAAACGCATAATTATGTGTCATTCATAAGGTAGTTGACCACTTGCGTGATAACTTAATTATGCCTTTTCATTTGGACTCATATATATATATATATAATATATATATTTTTATATATATATATATATATATATATATATATTATAATTTCTATTTTATTTTGATAATGTGACTTAAACTCGTAACATTAAAATCTATTGTGTAATTTTAATACATGTCTTCTTATTTCTTTCACTTACTAAAATTTCATGGTAAATTAAAACTTGATGATTTTTAAAAAAAAGTGTTGAAAATTAAATTGAATTAAAGTCAAAACTAGAAGAAATTAAACTATTTGATATAGTTGAGAACTACCATTCTTGAAGCATGTGTAAGTGCATTGTTAATACGTGTGCATATATAGCATTAAACTATTTGATATAGTTGAGAACTACCATTCTTGATGCATGTGTGTAAGTGCATTTGTTAATACGTGTGCATATATAGCATACACACACACACACCAACACGCACACACATATATATAATATATGTATATACACATACATATTGGTTATATCAATTAATTACAAGAATTGGTGCAACGTCATTTTTTCATCTCTAAATATAATATGTAGGTATATATCTATATTTGTATGTATATACATATACATATTGAAAACTAGTCGATATGAATATTTTATTTTTAAGACATAATAGGATCACTCTATGATTGGGGAATAATTCTACGGTACTGCCATCTGGGGTGAGAGATCTCTCCACTTCTAGCTAACTGTCCTATAACAAAGGTCAAATGTTGGGAGTATATTTCGGCGTTGGTTCTCCGATGATTAAGTTATAGTGACCAAATCTTGGAGGCTCTCAAGGGATCAAGGGACAAAGAATATCCATTACGGTCCTCTCTAAGAGTGATAAAAACAAGACAACAAAACACTTAAAATGTTGAGTAGTATTTGGCTTTCATGTTGTGTGCAATGTGTAGGTTACCGTTAATATTTGGAGAATTATCCAACGGAGAAGTGACACCTGAATTGTGTAGCTTTCCAAATAGTTTGAATTGGTGGTTCTAAACAATATCTGTAGTATCTTTTTGTGTCGGAGATCATACCATCCACGTGATATTTGTAGTCGTCGGCTAGTGTCGGGTAGAGCCTATCGGGGGCCTAGTCAACCCACCATGTGGCATCCACCTTGGACTCCTCGGTTTATGTGGACTTTTCGACACTTTAACGTCTCTCACTCTTTCATTCTTTTCAGCATACAATAAGGTTTTTCTTTTTTTTTTTAAAAAAACTATTTATTAGTAATTTTTGTTTTTTAATGTGCTCAAAATAAAAGAAACCTTAAAAGCCTTGGATTGACATAATGAGAAAGTGCATTATGGTTCAACCGAACTCACAAATGCAATTCGGGCAAAATCTTTTAATTCTATCACGTTAATATCGTATCGTATTTGGATAAAATTTTGTATTGAATATTTTGTTAATATCGTATTTAGATCGAATTTTTGTGTTGAATTTAATATTGTCATCTCCTTAGTTACGTTATTTTATTTTATTTTGTTTTTTGTTTTTGTCGCCCGTCTTGGTTTTCTAAGACCACCAACTGCTATCTACCCACACTTATTATAACTCAAACATCATAATACATGAACATCTTCACGATCGAAAACGATGACGTAATTTCCAACTTCTACCTAATTTTCTTCTCCAAACTCCTTCCAACCCTCTTGCAAGAAACAAGCTTGTTTTGTTGTTTTGCCACCTCAACTTCAACCTTCCCATTCATTTCCATACATATCCTTTAGGGTTACCATAATTGGTAAGTTTCCTTGCTTGTAGCTTATTATATATATATATATATATATCACACATGGCTTATTACTGACAGTCCGTTCATGGTTCCAAACTCTACGATAGCAACTAAATATAGGGGTTGCGCTTGTTGCGAGACTTAACCCAACACCTTATGGTCCAAGTGAAAGGAGTTTAGTTTCCCTTCCCCTTACGTAAGGTCTCGAGTTTGAACCTTGCATATGAAAAAACAATTGTATGGAAAACTTCTCCCTATAGGAGTTTGATGCAGCTCGACTCTGAATTAGTTGAGACTAAAGTAACTTCTAGACACGGATAATTAATTAAAAAAAAATCCCATTTCATAATGCAAACAAGATACAGAAAAGTGCAAATTTTCATAAGGAAATCAACAAATATGCTTAATGGATTGAAATTTATATGATTTTTGCTTCATTATGATCAACTTATTTTAAAGAAAACAAAAATATTAAAAAGAGAAAAACGGGGACAAAACAAAAACAAACAAACAAATTGGAGGTTTTATGTGGGCTTGGGCCTTCGGGCTTGAGCTCCAAGATACCATGGATTAGCTAAATTATTTAATTTTTTCTCTCTCTATATGGATATATTCTAATATATAGCTGTTGGTCCAAGTGTCAAAATGAATTGATATTCAATCAACTTTCAACAGGCCCAATAGTGCGGGTATACCCGCACTTGCGAATATATCTCGAACTGTGGAACTCCGGGTGAAATTTAAACCATTAACCTCTTGACAAGCCAGGAGTTAAGGGAGAAACTCATAAACCATTAGGCAGTATTCAATATAATATATATATATATATATATATATATATATATATTTGATTGATAAGTCATAAATAATTATGATTATTACGTTTAATTTCCTATTTTGATTAGATATTGAGCTAATTTAGGTTAAATGTGTGTTTTGATCATCAATTTACCTAAGAAGATTGGTGAATTTAGTTTTCAATTTTTTAATCTTTTATATCTTTGATTCTCAATTTAATTTTATCCTTTTCTTTTTACTTTTAATTTTATTTTTTTGTTCTTTACCTTTTTATTTGTTGCATGCTTAATTTATTTTTAAACCTAAAATAATAATATATAATTCACTCTTTTTTAATGTTATCATTTTTTTAAATATTTTAAGTAAAACATGACCAAATGTCTAAAAAGTATAAATACAAAGGTGGAAGACCAAAACATTTAAAATAAATTATACAGAACTAAAATTACCTAAACTTGTAAAAACGCATTGTGAAATTACATGAGATTGAGATTCGATACTCGTTATGAGTATCATGTAAGAATTAGGTTGAAGCTTTCCTCCGAGTAAGAGTTGAATTTTGCGGGCCCAATTCGAGTCAAATTTATATTAGTCAAAGTCGTAATGGCTCTGAAACCAAATAATCTTAAAAAAAAGATAAAAATATTCACTTGTCTTCTGGATATTTATCTTAAAATATTTCACATATTACTTACAACTATTTTTTTTATATATATATATATATATATATATATATAATTAACGCCGTGGAATAAAAATTGAAAGGCCGTGCCATTACATGCAAAACAATTTTGAATACTTCATTGGTCTACTATGTAATGAAGAATAATTTGTCATTATTATGACTAAAATTTTGGCACTTTCTTTGACAAAACACTATATATATACATACATATCAATAGCATATATTCATCACTTAAAAATTCAAGAATATACAAAGCAAACAAAAATGAAAAGCTTTAGTTTGATATTATCTCTTCTTGCATTGATATTTTTTCTATTAGCAAATGATTCATCAGAAGCAAGGCTTCAAGCATGCAACCCTAGTGGCAAAATAAAGGGCATAACTCCACCACCGGGACAATGCAACAAAGAACACGATTCCGACTGTTGCGTGGTTGGAAAATACTACACGACTTACGAGTGTTCACCTTCTATATCGGGAAGCACGAGGGCCACACTTACTATAAATAGCTTCGAGAAAGGCGGAGACGGTGGCGGCCCTTCCGAATGCGACAACAACTACCACTCCGATAGCATTCCTATTGTGGCACTTTCCACCGGATGGTACAAGGGAGGAAGTCGGTGTTTTAACAATATTACTATAAAAGGAAATGGTCGGAGCGTGAAGGCCATGGTTGTTGATGAGTGTGATTCCACCATGGGATGTGATGAAGACCATGATTATCAACCTCCATGCCCTAATAATATTGTGGATGGTTCAAAAGCTGTGTGGGAAGCTTTGGGAATTTCTGATCCTGATGATGTTGGTTCTTTGGAGATTACTTGGTCTGATGCTTAAATTCATTATATATATAATATATATATAAGAATGTATACTACAAATATATATTAAAAGATTGTATAATATTTTTTATACTTTGTTTAAATATAATATATATATATATATATATATATATAAAAGTATTTCTAAGCGTGTGTTGATGTGCATACATTTATTATGAATACAAGAAAAAGTAATTGTAGCTGTACACTTATTGAAATATTACACCTTATCTTAAAAATATTTTCCTTTACAATATGAAAACTTTGCAATTGTAAAAAATATCTTTTGTAATTTTTTTTTTAAAATTATAATGAAATTAAATAATTATACTTTTAGATTAAATTAAAGAAAAGATAAAAAAAATTGGTTTGAATTATTATAATATTGTTAGTAGAGTGGTGAGTTTAAGATTAAAGTAAAAAGAATTGTATCCTTAAAAGTGTATTAGAATCGTGTTATAATATTTTCGCATATTAATTCGACACTGAAAATATCCATTTGTACTGTATTCATTTTTGGGACACTTGCCTTGGTGCAAGATAAATAAATTGTAGCTGTGAATCATGATAATGAAAACCCTGCAGCATTATATTCAATCTTCCAATTTTTATGGAGAGCAAGAGCCGGAGTTGGTGGCAGGCAATGGAGTCTCTGTACTCTTCTTGGAAAAGCAAAATTATATATTCAAAGTGGGTCATGTCATATGGTATAAGGTATAATGGATACTGTACATCTAATAGATTGAATTCCATATTAAAAGAAAAAGTGTTCGAGTTGGATTGATTTTTTTTTTTTTTTTTTTTTTTTGAAAATGTATTGAAAAACTTAAAATATAAAATTAGATATTTTATCTAAAAATAATTAAATATTAAATTAGACATATAATGTAAAAATAATTCAATTTTTTTTTTTGTTTTTTTTTAAAAAAAACTTATCACTAAATTGCTTAGATGAAAAATCTTATTCAAATTTCTGTTTCAATGTCTTTTTTTTTTTTTTTTTATGAATAATAAGTTATGCAATTAATGGGTCAACTTCATCATCAGTTACAAAAGAGCCACCCCTATCACAGAGAACATCGGGAGATAATAGTGATATCAATTCTACCATTAACATCTACAGATCTAGCCCAGTACCCAAGTTTGTGGGCATGAATATTACAGTTACGAAAAACATGATTAATTGACCAAAAGCTATGATGACGCAAAAACTTCCCTCCCTTTGTCGATATTCGACTTAACTCTCCAATCACAAAAATTTTCCAGCCCTTGAAATGCTAGAACCACTTGGAGAGCATCACCTTCAAACCAAACCTTAGAAAGTTTAAACTCCTTCGCAATAGAGCCACTTCCAACTCTGCACAAAACGAATTGAAAGGAACTTGGATCAACCACTTCTTTTCTCTCTTCTTCACTTTTAATATATATATATATATATATATATATATATATATATAAATATGTACATGTATACATATATTATATATATTTTTTTGGGGGGCAGTTTGGGGGTGGGTGTATCAACATCATCCATATATTAATTTTTTATTATCATTTGGTTGGTGAAAAAGAAAGAAAAAGTAAAATATTATTAGATACGTTTGAATAACTTTTCGACGTATTCGATATTATTCTAATCCTACAACGTGTCCAACATTACCAAATTTATGTTAAAAATTATACATAATTTTTTTTTACTAAGACTATTATATTCTTATTAATTTAAATCCTAATTTTATATATTAAATTAGAAGAAAAATTCACTTTAATTCTTACATAATACTCAACTTAAAAAATTGCACCAATTATCAAATTAAAAATAAATATATCATTTATATATATATATATATACAAATGGAAAATTGGTGAATTTTGTATCAATATTTATATATTTTGTGTGACATTTTTTTTTTTAAAATTCATTTCATCGAGTTAACATACTCCAAATGAAAAATATTTTGTGAAGGAAAGGACTAAATGCACATGTCCATTATACATAAAAATCTTCTAAATAAAAAATAAAAAGACAAATTGCATTAATGATATAGATAATGGAACTCAAATTCGCTAATTTTTCATAGATATATATATTACCTAATATTGACTACAAGACAACCTTATTAATCATATATAGTACTGTGAGTAAAAGACTATATATATATATATATATATATATATATATGGCACCTTCTACTTAATTTTCATGTTCATGCTCTTTTACTAACCCTAACCTTCAAACCATCCTTACTATAGAGAATAACCGATACATTCGGTATCACTTTATGCCCATCAACCACTTCAATCTTGTAGTTATGTATAATAGCTGAAGCAACAGCTTTCAGTTGAGTAAAAGCCACATCTTTCCCTAAACAAGTTCTTGGACCTGCATTGAACGCCAAGAATTTGTACGACGGTTCGTGCTTCACCGTTCCTCGTTCCGATATCCATCTTTCCGGCTTCATTTCCAAGCAGTCCTTCCCCCATATCGACTCCATTCGTCCCATTGCGTATAGAGAAAACACGACCTTCATTTTGGGATAAACTTTATGTCCGGTGGGCAATGTGTCGTGTTCGATAGGCTCCTTGTGTTGGAATGGTACAGGTGGGTATAGTCTTAGGGATTCACAAAGTGCACCATGTAAATAAACCAATTTACTCAAATTTTGAACGTCAAATACCTTGATTGATTCGTCTGAAGGTACTAAGATCGATTCGAGTTCTTCTCGGATTTTGGCTTCCACATTAGGGTTTTTGGAAAGGAGCAAAAAAAACCATGTTAGTGCCGAGCTTGTTGTGTCTCTACCAGCTATCATGAGATTTAGTATGGTATCTCTCAAGAAATTGTCATTTTCACTAGGGAGTTCCATGGTCATGCCTTGTTGTATGTACGAAGTCAGCAAGTCAACTATTCGATCTTCATTGTCACCCTGACTCTCACTATGCTCTAATTCGTCTCGTTTCATAGTAATGTATTTAGCTATTACATCATCCAATATTCTCCAAGCTTCTTTGTATCTCTTTTCATCACCTATGTTGAAAAACCTCATTAACTTCCATACACATTCAGGCATCATGTGTCGCTTTACTATAATTTCTTCGGCATCATCCATGGCTTTGGAGAACGGGACATCCGGTAAATCAACGGCAAGGCAACCGGGATCGTACCCGGTAACTAAAGTACAAATCGAATCAAATGTGAATCTCTGAAAAACATCTTGCAAATCGACGATCCCACCGGATTTGGAAAAACTTTCAAGAACCGGGATTAGTCCTTTCTCCACTTTATTCCGACTAGTTTTGACCAGAAACCGGTAGAACCCGTGCTGATTGATCAAGAACCGAGTAGTTTTCCTCTGTTGCTTCCACATATCCATGTCGGAATTGAAAATCCCATCTCCCAAAACATCAAACATTTTCTTGAAATCAGGACCTTTTGGAAAATTAGGGAAATTTCCACTCATGATGTGATGAACATTTGCCGGATCAACGGTCAACATCATGTCCATATTGAAAAACCAGGGACCCTTGAATATGAATGTACCACCGGCACGAGTAGCTATCCGGGTGCAACTCCCGTGTATGTCCTGAGCATTTCTCAGCAAACTCGGTAACATTCCGATCACCGGCCAGTTCCACGGCAGTCCCTTATCGTTCTTTAATGCCCATAAGTAGAGAAAACAGACAAATGCCAAGATGATCTCCACGTAACCAAAGTATCCCAAAACAGCCATTGAAGTTAGTTATAACCTCTGAATATTGATTGATTGCTTGATTGATCCCTCTGTATACATATATATATATATATATATATATATGTCAAACAAAAATAACAAACAAATAAATAAATAAAGGGAAAAGAATTCAAGATTTAATAGTGATGAATGTTAACATAAAAACAAAGCAGACAAGAAGGGTACGTAGCGGTGAACTACCACCAAGATTGATGCATCTGTTGTTGTTGTAACGATTTTTAATGAATTTCTTTGTTAGTTTCTTGATAGATCATTTGTCATGACCCGAGTCTGCGTGTCATCATTACGATCAATTACTTGGTACTCTTCTTATCGTACTAAAAAAATATTTAGAATTGACAATAAATATCTAGATTTCTTATACTTATATTTTATATCACAGTCTTAACGTATTTACGATATGAGATAGGGTATCGGATAAAGAAAGAGAAACAAGTTTTGCATTTCACACGTCTTACGTTTGTATTAGACGAAATAAGTACAACTAATTTTCAGGATGTCTCCTTCTCAACAAGAAACCAAAAAGTATAACGTTATAGTTATAAAAATGTCTGCTTTGCAAAACAAACGCTTCTTTATTCCCCAACTAGAAACCATTTAGGGAAACAGATAAACTTATTTCTTCATATTTCAAATAATTCAATCCCAATATAATATATATATATATATATATATATATATATATATATATATATATAATATATATATATATATATATAAACATGTTTAAAAGTTACGATTTAAATAAAAACGAAACTTTTTTCCTAAGAAAATTTTTGGCTATAAGTAACTCGAATTTAGAAATAAAAATATTTGATTGATATTATTTAATATTTCTGAAATAAAATATATATATATATATATATATACATATTATATTCAATGAACAAATAAAGTTGAATTAATTTGACATTAGATCAGCTACACACAAATACCAACTCCATTTCTCCATATATATATATATTCTAAAAATGATTTCGTCATTGTAGAGTTTCATGGGGATCAAAGTCAAAACCAAATCACCTAAATAAAAAGTATAAATTATCTGTCCCTATACTTCAATCTATCACACGTGTCCAAGTCCAAGGTTTTTATTTTTATTTTTTTAAAAAAAAAAATCAAGAAAATTCATATATATATATATATATATATATATATATACCCAAACAAGGTTTTTATTAAAATTTGTGATAATTTTTCGTCTTTAACATATCTCAATCGCTCTTAACTATAATCTAATTCAAACAAAGTGCAAATATATATATATATATATATATATATATATATATATATAAATTGATCACAGCATGCTTACATAAAAATTACCCCCACAGCATTTTTTTTTCTAGATACAAGTGCAAGAAAAATCACATAGCCAAACAAGGTTCAAAAAAAAATAATATATATATATATATATATATATATATATATATATATATATATATATAAATTACCTTAAATTCCTTGATTTCTTCCCTCGTTTATAACCCTTTACCTGCAGAATTGTTTCATAGAAAGAGGAAAAAATAAAAAAAAAGTGAAGCAATTTTAAATTAAAGTATATAAAGAAAAGAAAAGAAAGAAAATCTATTGAACTTCAAAAGAAAATAATAGCTAGAGAGAGAAACTCACCCAAATTCGTTGCTAATTCTTCCTTCTGCTGCGATAGATGAGAGGATATGATAATATATATATATATATATATATATACATATATAAGCACTGAAGATAAGTTCGAAGCGTAGCTCCAAATAAAAGATATCAAAATCATCAATAAAATGAAGAATGTAAGATTTGGAAGCAAAGCTAATAATTAAATTTTCCCTTTTTAAGATTTGCAATAAATGTTCCTTCCAAAATAAAATAAATATATAAATGGAACATTCTCTGATTTTAGTCCCCTAAATATTTATATTTTTTCATATTGGTCCTATATATATTTTTTTTTTATTTCAAACGAATTTATTTTTTATCTATTTTTAATTTTCTCAAATTGGTCTTTGAGATTAGAATTAGTCAATATTCCGTCCATTTGTGCATATAACCGACACATCTATTAAACTTAAAAGGGTCTTTTTTATCATTTGATATCTTTTTCACTTCAACACACAATTATTTTTTTATGTCTCACTCGAATATCTTGAATTGAATATATATTTTTTAAAATAAATGTTTTTAATTATAATAATTATTCTAAAAAAGACGTGAAATGATAAAAAGTTCTTTTAAGTTTAATAGGTGCACCGGTTATACAAAAAATAAGTAGATGGATATTGACCAATTTTAATGAAAATAAACCAATATAAATAAATCAAAAATAGATGAATGATTAATTTATTTGAAGTAAAATAAAAAGGACCAATTCAAAGAAAAACAAATAGTTAAGGGACTGAATCAGAGAATTTTTTTTTTTGTATAAATGGACAAGTTTGTAATTAAAGTAAGGATACATATACATTCATTAATTTTATATAACCATATGATCAAGAATATGAATCGTTTTGCATATAATATATATATATATATATATATATATATATATATATATATATATATATATTAATATCCAGATTATTTATATTTTTATTTGTAACATCCGTTTCTATGTGTAATCTTTTTATAATAGGAAAAATTACTTTTTCAATACATTGTACCTACTCATTAATTATTTTTTTAAAGTTGGTCCTAAATTTTTTATTTTAAATTTATCATTTATATTTCTTTTTAATTATTTCTCCAAATTGGTCATTTTAATCAAAATTAGCTAATATTTGTTTTTTTTTACACATAACGGGTACACTCATTAAACTTAAAGGACATTTTATCATTTTCGCTTCAAAACCAATTATTTTGATATCATTCTTAAATATCTTAAAATTAAAAATTTAACAAAAAAAATATATATTTAATTATTAATAATTGTACCGAAAAAATTTATAGATTTGGAAGTAATGGAAAAAAGGTAAATAGCTAAGAAATTGAATCGATAATTTTTGTAATATTTTCTTTGATGATAAAATAAAATGACATCTGTCCTGATGTTTTATTTTAAGAAAAAAATATTTGATGGATTTTAATCTTTAATTGTTTTTTGTTTGCTAATGTGGGTTTTATTTTGATTTATTTATATATATATATATATATATATATATATTATCCTTTTCTAAAATTGCCATAAATTTGCATTTATATTATGAAATTATATGTGAAAAATATAGAAAATAAAAAGAATATTATTATATTTCTTTTAAATGTTTTTTTTTGTGTGTGAGCCTTTAAGTACTCTATATATAAGAGTGAAAGAGAGAGAGGATAAACTTTAAGGGTATCACTATACATGACACTTGTCACTATAGAGATAAGTATCATATGACACTTGTCACTATAGAGATAAGTATCATGTGAGACTTAAGATAAACATCATGTAACACCAATAACGTAATTATCTCGGGATTAAAGGATAAAGAAGATTATTTGATAGACACTCACTAATTCGATGAATCTTCGGGATTCATAATGGTTTACTTAAAATTTTCTTATTTTAGGTAAAATATAAATCAAATGTGCTACAAAATATTTTTTAAAAAAATATTATTAATCCTCAAATGCCACGTGTATCTTTTTTTTTTTTTTTTTAAGAAAAAGTATTACCTTTTATACAGAATATACTTTTTGATGACCTGTAACAAGAAACACAAACGATATTAATTAATTAATTTGTTGCTTAAAGATATCTTAGATAAGCATTAGATTAGACAATAATCAATACGAAAGATATTAATTTAAATTTAGAATTTTGTTAATTTAATTTTAAAATTCGACATATTCATTAATTAATTCGAGAAAGATTTATAACAAAAGACCTTAAAACGATAAGCACACGTCTGAAATATGTCATAAAAATCGTTTATAATCGAGTCAAACTCGGAACCTCTCACTTTAATTAAAGATATTTTAGTAAAAGGGATAACATCAATTAGACTACTATTTTATTCTCATAAAAATATTATTATCTTTTTAAAAAAGTCTCGGATAATTGAAAAATATTGAATATTAAGAATAAAAGATTTTTAAGTGTTTCACTTTAATCGACTAGAGTCTAAATTCATAATAAAGGTTATGTATTTGACACATAACTTATCTTGCACCACTTACAAATAATTTTCTAATCCATAACTCTTTTACCTTTCTAGCTTAATGCACATGGAACATATATTTTTAATACAAAATCACACATTAGAAATGCACTAAATGCATTTTGCCATGTGTAATGAGGTTTTTTTTTAAAGTGCATATAAAGAAAAAAAAACATACACAACATGTGTATTTTTGTATAAAATATTTTTTATTTTAAATTAAATATAATATCTTAGTTAAATGATTCTATAAATCTTAATTTTCTATAAATATAGATAAACATATATAATATTCTAAAACCCAATTCCATAAAAAGATATATTCAAAGTGTCTTTTTAAAATATATATATATATATATATATATATATATATATATATATAATCAAAATCTAATGACAAAATGATGTAATATAAAATATTTTAATATGAGAATAAAATTGCAAGTTTTAAAGAAAGATTAAAGCACTTCCAAATAAAACAATCAAAAGATTTTTATTTATTTTTCTTTTTTTCATTTAGGAAAATTCAACATTTTAGTGTCTATATTAATTTTGTCAAAATTTATCTTTTTTTAGTTATATTTGATTTAGTGAATGAAATTCTAAATGATAAAAGTACTCTTTTCAAGGAGACTTATATGTATTTGGAACATGAATTTCGATGACTAAAAATTGAAAAAATTTGACAAAAATGATCCTTTTGTCAAATTGAAAATAAAATGGGATCTAATAGTTCAAATAAAAAGATAGATACCCATTTTTCCAAGCAAAAATAATAGGAAAAATGGTCTCAGTTACTATTTCTGATTCTAGGGTTTGCACTTCAACTTTTTTTATTTTTTTATTTTTTTTGTCCTAAAATGACACTGAAACTTTTTTTTGTTCCAAACTAGCACTTCAATAAAAAAATATTTTGTTAAATGGTCAATTCTATTAAATCATGTGTAAGTCACGTGACTTTTTAAGGGGTATTTTAGTAAATGATAACCTTTTAAACCTAGTCGCTATTGTTGCTTGTCACTATTGTTGCACTACCTCCGCCACCACTACAACACTCACTATTGCACTACCTCCACCATTGTTGCATTGGCCGCCACTACAACACTACCACCACTATTGCACTACCTCCACCACTGTTGCATTGGCTCCGCCTTTGTTGCACTTCAAAGTTAAACTATTATATATGAATGACATTACAATCTGTTAATAAAAATAAAGTAAAGTACAAAAACAACAATCACACAAAAATTATTGTCATCATAACAAACAAAATTAAATGGTAACCCTCGAAGATTAATCACTATTCAATTAAGAAATTAAAGTCCATCATCTTCTCTTTTATCCAACTAGCAACAAATTACAAAGTAAAACATCATTTTATTTACGCTTAATCGACTCAATAACATAGGGACTTGCCACAAGAATTAGAAGGAGAAGAGTGGCACAACAATTGTAGCTATGGCAAAAGTAGCATAGTGGCAGTTGATGAGAATTAATCTAATTTGTGGTGGCATTAGAGGTAGCAATGAAGAGGTTGAAGAGGAAGTAGTTGTTGAAAACGAGGCGGTGATAGCATCAAAGAGAAGATGAAAAACAAAACCTTAAAATAATTTTGAATGATAGTCCCTAATTTTGTAATTATTATACTTAAAGCTTTTAAAATTGTCATTTGTTGAAATACCCTTTAATTTGAAGAGAATTAAGTTGGTTCGATCCAAAAAATACTATTTTGGAATAAAAAAGAAAGTAAGAGTGTCATTTTAGGACAAAAAAAAGAGTTATGGTACAAATCTTAAAATCCAAATTAGTTTAGGTATTATTGGGACATTTTGCCCAAAATAAGGGACTAAAATGTCTAATTTTCCTTTCAACTAGAAGACTTTTTTTTTTTTTTTTTTGTATTTTTATTAAAGGATGTATGATTTCTTATTTGTGATAAGTAGAATATATATATATACATGTATATTATATTAAAAAAAAAGAAAAGAAAAATGAGCCTAAACGGAAATATTCAAACTGAAGTAACTGCTGCTACATTTTGAGCATTTTTAAATATTGTTCAAATGTCCTACAATTATTTTGATGTCATTATGGGATATTTTAAATTAAAAATTCAACAAATTAAATATATTTAATTATAATAATTATATGAAAAAAATTTAAAGATTTGGAAGTAATGGGGAAAAAGTATATAGTTAAGAGATTGAATGGAATAATTTTTATAATATTTACTTTGATGATAAAATAAAATGGCATTTTTTTTAAAAAAAAATAAATCCTAACTTTTATTATTTTTTGTTTTCTAACGTGTGGGTTTTATTTTGATTTATATTATATATATATTTAGTCCTTTTCTAAAATTGCCATAAAAAAAATTATATAAAACTAAAGTGATGAAAAGTAAAAAGAGAAATGTAGTGAGAATAAAGAGAATACTATTATATTTCTTTCAAATGATTTTTGAGTCTTTACAAAGGGCGAAAGAGAGGAGAAAATAAACTTTAAGGGTGCCACTTGTCGCCCGTAATAAATGCACATGACACTTGTCACTATACGGATAAGTATCATGTGACACTTATCACGTAAGAGATAAGCATCATGTGACACTTGTCACTCACCTTAAAGATAAACATCAAGTAACATGTTTCATCTCACATTGATTACATAATTATCTTGAGATTATTCGATGGACATTCACTAATTCAATGAATTTTTGAGATTCATAATGGTTTAGTTAAAAATTTATTATTTTAGGTAAAAAATAAATCAGATGTGCTACAAAATATTTTTAAAAAAATATTATTAATCCTTAAATGCCATCGTGTATAATATTTTAATTTAATTTTTAATTTATTTATTACTTTTTCTTTTTTTTTAGAAAAAGTATTAAATTTTATACTAAGATACTTTATGATGACCTGTAACAAGAAACACAAACCATATTAATTAATTTGTTGCTTAAAGATATCTTAGATAAGCATTAGATTAGACAATAATCAATACAAAAGATATTAATTTAAATTTAGATTTTTGTTAATTTAGTTTTATAACTCGACATATTCATCAATTAATTTGAGAAAGATCTACAACATAAGATTTTAAAACGATAAGTACACATCTGAAATGTGTCATAGAAACCGTTCCTAATCGAGTCAAACTTGGAACCTCTAACTTAATAAATTAGGTGAAGGTATTTAGTAAATGGGGGTAATGTCAATTAGACTACTATTTTATTCTCTTAAAAAAATTATTGTCTTTTTAAAAAATCTCAGATTATGAAAAATATTGAATATTTAGATTAAAAGATTTTAAGTGTTTCACTTTAATTGACTAAAGTTTACATTCGGAACAAAGATTACGTATTTGACACATAAATAAAACTTATCTTGCACCACTTACAAATAATTTTCTAATCCATATCTATAAGTTCTAATACATTGAGTACAATATTTCAAATGATCAATTTTTTTTTTTTTTAACTCTTTTACCTTTTCTAGCTTAATGCACATGGGAAATGTATTTTTTAGTACAAAATCACACATTAAAATTGCACTCAGTGCATTTTGTCATGTGTAATGGTTTTTTTTTTTTTTTGATAAAAAGGAGAGTTTCTTTTATTAAAGAAGAAGGGGACAAGCAGTTACAGTAGTGGGTTCTCCAAACGGTTCACCCGAAATATTACAAACTTTCCTGGGGTACAATGTACCAGCCAGGTCTTTGTTGAAAGCAGTAGAAATAAAAGTAGGAGGCGAAATGAAGGCAGTAAAGGTTGCACTGGTAACATTTCCTCGTTTCGCCAGTGCATCGGCTACAACATTTGTTTCCCTCCGGGAGTGACTAATCGTGTAATCAGCCAGCTGAGATAGCAGCCATCTACAATCATATAAAATGTGAGAAAAGTTAGTGTGAGAGTCCATTTTATGGAAAGACTGGAATAATACCTGTGAATCCGTGTTTATTTCTAGTTGTTGAACACCGTGGGTGACTGCAAGTTCAATCCCTTTCCTTAAAGCTAGAAATTCAGCTTGATTACTTGAGCTGCAAAAGAATCCTTGCATGAATCCAATGATCCATTCGCCATGAAAATTTCTGATGACTCCTCCTATTCCTCCTCGATTAGTATCCATGTTAAAAGATCCATCCACATTCAATTTAAGCCATTGAGGGGCTGGTGGGTACCATTTGATATACACAGAGTGCTGCCTCATAACACTAGAGACAGTGTTTTTGGTATGGTTGATATATTCTATGGATAGCTGGAGAATATGGTGAAAAGAAATTGGTATAGTATCCATGTGTAATGAGTTTTTTAAAGTACATTAAAAAAAAAACGAAAAACATACAAAACATGTGTATTTTTGTATAAAATATATTTTTTTATTTTTCATTAAATATAATATTTTAGTTAAATGATTCTATTAATCTTAATTTTCTACAAATATAAATAAACATATATAATAATAAACCCGGTAGCTTGAGGGAGTTGGTGCACGGACTCCTAATGCTTCCTCCAAGGCGGATGGTCGAGATTTCGAATCCTTTAGAGTGGTTAGCGCCAGCTAAAAAGCTTTGGGTCAGGCCTCACCCTCGACCCATCCCAAGTGGGTAGAAAAAAAAAACATATATAATAATCAAAAAGCCAATTCCATAAAAAAAATATATTCAAAGAGTCTTCTTTTCTTTTTTTTTTTTTATAGATAATCAAAATCTAATGACAAAATGATGTAACATAAAATATTTTAATATGAGAATAAAATTGCAAGTTTTAAAGAAATATTAAAGTACTTCAAAAAAAAAACATAAAAGATTTTTTTTTTCTTTTTTTCAATTAGGAAAATTCAACATTTTAGTGTCCATATTAATTTTGTCAAGATTTATCAATTTTTAGTTATATATGAGTTAGTGAATGAAATTCTAAATAATAAAAATACTTTTTTTAGGAGACTTATATGTGCTTGGAACATGAATTTCGATGACTAAAAATTGACAGAAATGATCCTCTTGTCCAATTGAAAATAAAATGGGATCTAGTAGTTCAAATAAAAATATAGATACTTTTTTTTCAAACAAAAATAATAGGAAAAAGGGTCTTAGTTACACTCGAATTATTTCGAATTCTAGGGTTTGCACCTCAAATTTTTTAAAAAAATTTTTTGTCCTAAAATGACACTAAAACTTTTTTTTTTTTTGTTCCAAACTAGCACTTCAATAAAAAATGTTTTGTTAAATGGTCAATTCTACTAAATCATGTGTAAGTCACGTGACTTTTTAAGGGGCATTTTAGTAAATGATAACCTTTTAAACCTAATTGCTATTGTCGCTTATCACTATCGTTGCACTACCTCCGCCGCCACTGCAACACTTCCACCGCTATTGCACTACCTCCACCATCGTTGCCCTATCTCCGCCTTTGCTGCACTTCAAAGTTAAACTATTATATATGAGTGACATTACAATCTGATAATAAAAATAAAGTACAAAAAAAACAATCACACAAAAATTGTTGTCATCATAACGAACAAAATTAAATGGCAACCCCCTAAGATTAATCACTATTCAATTAAGAAATTAAAGTCCATCATCTTCTCTTTTATCCAACTAGAAACAAATTACAAAGTAAAGCATCATTTTATCTACGCTTAATCGACTCAATAACATAGAGAATTGCCATAAGAATTAGGAAACTAGTGACAACAACGATTGTAGCTATGACAAAAGTAGCATAGTGGTAGTAGATGAGAATTAACCTAATTGTGGTGGCACTAGAGGTAGAGGCAAAGAGGTTGAAGAGGAAGTAGTTGTTGAAAACGAGGCGGCTGCGGCAGCAAAGAGAAGACGAAAAACAAAACCCTAAAATAAATTTGAATGATAGTCCCTAATTTTTGTAATTATTATAGTTAACACTACTAAAACTTTTAAAAGTTGTCATTTGTTGAAATACCCTTTAATTTGAAGAGAATTAAGTTGGCTCGATCCACGAAAATGCTATTTTGGAATGAAAAGAAAGTTAGAGTGTCATTTTAGGACACAAAAAGAGTTATTGTAAGAATCTTAAAATCCAAAATAGTTTAGGTATCATTGGAACATTTTGCACAAAATAAGGGACTAAAATGTCTAATTTTCCTTTCAACTAGAATAGTCTAATTTTTTGTATTTTTGTTAAAGGATGTATAATGTTTTATTTGTAATAATATATATATATATATATATATATATATATATATTATATTTAAAAGAAAAAGAAATGAGCCTAAACCGGAAATATTCAAACTGAAGTAACTGCTGCCACATTTTGAGCAATTGTAAATCTTGTTCAAACTTTCAAAACCTATCAGCAAACAAACATTAAAAAAACAAAAGATTTATGTAATAACATTAATAAATCCAACAAAACCTTAAAAAAATAAATCCCAGATTACTTGAGGAAAATGCATCATAAATTGATCGTATTTCTTGTTTTTGGGGTTTTGTTGATTTCCCATGAATTAATCTCATTCTGTGCAGCAGATGAAGAAAATGAACAACAGAAGATGAAGAAGAAGAGCGATGATAAAACAGAACCATATTCTGCCATACAGATTTTGCATGATTCTTACACTGCTTTCAGAAGATCAGTAAACACTCAATGGCAAATATTCAAATATCTCATCAATCAATTGGAAATGCACTTCGCTCCTCCAAATCTGGAGTAAGGTTTTTACTCTATATATATATATTATATATATATATATATTATATCATCAAAGTTTTTTTTTTGTTTTCTTTTTGCCTTTTGTATACAGAAAGAAGATAATTAACATGAAGATATTACCCGGGTGGAGTCATGTTAGAGATTAAAAAAATATATCAAATGCAAGGAAATATATCATATGGTACCAATTTTAGTATGGGTTTTTTATCCATATAATTTGTATGTGATATGGGTTCCCCGAGCAGTGATTAGGGTTTTTGCTGCAAAATTAGTTTTTTTCTTTTCTTCCCTATATACAAAAGATTGTCATAAACCCTAACAATTGGTATAAGAGTACTTATGCAACTCAACCAGAGATCTAGAGCTCGACTCTCACGTCTCTGATTATTGTATACGTATTAAACTATGAAAATCATGTAAAATCAATATATATATTCTAAGGTGATTATATTTTGATGAGGAACGATGTGGGATCAGTTTCAGGAGTGGAAATGCTGCTGATTCTGGAGAAACAATAAAAACGGCAGCAGAGAAGAGTTTCCATGTGAGCAAAGAAGCAGCAGAAGAAACTGCAAAATGTGCAGGAAGGGCCATGGGAGAAGCAGCACAAATGACTGCAGAAAAGATGAAAGAATCAGCTACAAATTATCAACATCATCATTCTCATGACGAGCTTTGATGAAGCTCTCATTTTTTATTTTTTATTTTTTAAACTCCTGTTGTAATGCATTAATGTCTTTATTTAAGATCAATAATATTACCAGTATTGGGTTCCTTATAAATAAACGTCTAAGTGGAACCAGTTTTGAAATTTGTGTATAAAAAATTAAGTGTCCGGGAGATTTTCTAGGTCCAATACAACTTGATTTCTGATTAATCGAAACACAAGATTAAACTAATTAAAAACAAATCAAATATGATCTTTCAAAAGTTTATTGAGGGGCAATAGTTTTTGGATCTAAACTAAATCGGAGTTAATCGGTGTTATTAGGGGAAGCTCTCCCTACACTGTCTTTTTGTAGGAAAAGTTGAAACTCGAAACCTTAACTAAACCAGAGTCAAGCTGCGTTGAACCCCTTACATCTGTCTCTCCCTAGACAAAGTTCAAATTCAAAATCTTACATATGGAGAACCAAACTACTTCCACTTTAACCAACACCGATTGATTATTGAGGGAGAATGGTTTAATTTTGAATTTTCGATATGACATGGATATTTCTTGAAGAATGTAACAATACATAATATATGATAATTAAATTTAATTTAAAAGTTATAAACATTAAAGATATTTAGGTTAAAACATTAATTTAAAATCTTCCTTAATATTGTAAAATTTTAGTTCATAGTAAATTTTATATAAAATTTAATGTTTTAGTCCTATAATTATTTTATTTTTTCACAATTGGTTTTGAATCTTAAATTTGTTTAGATGTTAATCCTTGACTATTTTTATTTTCCTAACTATTCCACAAATTTAATCAGAAGGACCAAAGTAGAAAAATAAAAATACTTAAAGCATCAAATTCAAACATACTAAAATTTAAGACCAAATTTGGAAATAATAATAATTATGGAAGTAAATTAGAAAAAATTTCACCTATAAATATACACATACTTCATTGATATTGTAAAACCTGTGTAGAAAAGAAAGCAAAAGAATGGAACCAACAACATCTAAGGGTTTGGGTTTGGGTTGGGGTTTGAACATGAAAGTTCAAAAAGGAGGTGGGATTGTGGACGATGAAGAAGTTTCGTCGCCGCCATCAATGGTGGACGGAATAAAAATTCCGTCAAAGGACGTTGAAGATTGTTCGCTATCAAAGGAAGGAGATTGGTCGCCATCAATGGACGGAATAATTCCGACAGAGATGATTCAGTCGATCACAAAACATTACCAAATGGATACAACAACAGAAAGTGTGGGCAAAACAACAATGGTGGACAATGCTGTTAACCGTTACATAGATACAATTCTTTATGGTCCCAAGAAGAAAAAATCTTTACCTGTTTTTCAACAGATCCTTCGTCGTGAAGGAGAATTTAAAAAAACAGATAATTGATTCTCCGTTAGTTTATGTTTTTCCGGCAGAATTTTAATTTTTTTTATTTTATTTTAGTTTTAATAAGATTGTAAGTTTTAAAGAGTTATTAGACTCTAGCTTTTAAAAAAAATTGTCACCTCTTAGCCAAAAAAATATATATATTATTTATTGTTTTTTATATTTATTTGTATCTTTTGCAAAACAATTATTTATTATTTGTTTTATATTTATGTATGTCTTTTGCAAAAAGTGGTAGTCAAATTAATAACAATCTTATTAAACAGATCAGGACTTTGAAATAAGGCAAAAATGCTTGCCCTCAAAATTACAAAAAAAAAAAAAAAAAAAAAAAAACATGTTTTTTTTTCGGCCCTGTCTTAAATGAGTCTCAAACACATATAGTATAACACCTTTAAGCCAAATCCACATCTAGATTTCCATTAAGTCAGGTTAGTCCCTTACGAGAGAAAGTTATGACCCCAAATTTTAAACAACTACTACATACATGAGTTTGAAGTTCAAACCTTTGATCTCACTTACCAACAAAAAAAAAAAAAAAAAAAAAAAAAAAAAAAAAAGCATGTTTTTGCTTCTTTATATCTTATTTTGCTATAAAATATTATAGATCTTGCAATTATAACAGTATAACAGATTCATTATTGTATATTCATATTTATATGATGTAATAGGAAAAGTATTAGGGTCTCTGTGTGAGAAAAATGCCAAAAACAAGAAACAAACTTTCAAATTGAGAAGCCAAAGGATTAAAGAGGGGTTGAAGTAAAACTAAAATCCTAACTTCTCCTCTCCAAGGCAGCCGCCACCCCCCATCTCCTTCCCTCCTCTCCCGGCCAAGGGAGAGCTTTTAGCTCCGGTTAGAACTCTCTCTTAACCGGAGTTCTCTCCTTTTTTTCTATTCTTGTTTATTTCTTGTGTTTTTCTTTTTTTTTTTGGGTATTTTTTTTTAGTCTTTTAGTCTTTTTCTTTAATTTTCTTTATAACTTTCACTTCTCAATGCATTGCTCTCCTACTAATATCTATTTTTTGAACAATTTTTAAAAGAAAAATTTAGATATTTTGGCATTGTCCTCACTAATATCTAATATCTATTGTTTTTTTTTTCTCTTAAAAGAAAAATTTGTCAAACCCAAGAATTTAGATCTAGGCCCTTTTAGACATCTTATGAAATTTTTAATACGTTCAGGATGGATTAAATTGCTGTTAAAGGAATAAGGCAAAATCAAACCCACCATGTGTGTTTGGCAGTTTTGTGTTTGACAATTGAGATATTGAAGATCTAGATAAAATTTCAATTCAATTGTCTTTCTTGTTGTTTTGTTATTTTTATGTTTAGTTTTTTTCTAACTCACCTAATTTTTTTAGGTTAAATTTTTTGTCTTCACCCAGTTTTAAGTTGGTGTTTTGTTCTATTAGTATGAATGATTTTAATCATTCAATTGTCTAATTTTTTCTTTTAATGAAATTCCTCTCATCAAAAAAATAGGAAAAGTATTAGGACCACATATGGAAAAAAAGAGCAAGTAAATCTGTATGCTTTTCTTTTTCCTTTTTTAACACAAAAATATTTACCTTGTCGAAGAAAATGACAATAAAACAAAAAAGAAACAGATTAAAAAGAATTGACTTCTATTTGATGTGAATAATATCTATCAATCAAATACAATTTTTCTACCCTAAACACAATACCTGAATCTCAGTCCAAAGAATGAACCAGCCAGCTGCAAGTGAAAAAAATAACTGTTTCAACAGGCCGAATATGTTTGTTCATGCTCCCAGAACTTCAAACGTTAATATCCATACGCTTGGATCTGGCATTACTGAATTCTTGTGTACCCATTAAAGCAAATCTGGGGATGTTATAGTTCTCAGGTGTGGACATGGGTTGCTGAGGGTAGAGCGTGGGAGGTGGGGTGAGATTGCGTTGGGCGGGTAAAGGAGGTAGAGTATTATATTTGTAGGAATCAACCATGTAACTGCAACAATACAAGAGACTGGTAAGGAAATAGCAATGCCCAAATAATGCAGCAGCAATGATAAATTGTAAAAACACAGAAAAAGAAAAGAGATACAGGAACAGTTTCCTACTTGTCTTTTTCTTTTCTTTTCTTTTTTTCATTTTACTTTCCCACCCTGCATGTGAGCTGGGGGATTTCTAACTCAAGTTTCCACGAACTTTTGCAAAGTTTCAAACATGAATTCTGCTAAACTAACCGTTCTTCCTTTCCTAAATACTGCACAATTTTCTAATACATATTTTCACAACAATCAAACAACCACACAAATCCCAGAAAATACTTCCACATACTTAAAAACTTATTACAGTTATCTCCAAAGATGTACGCACATCTCCTTTCCATCTAGGCATACAAAAACAATCCATTTCTTGTGAAACGATGCATATGAGATAATAGATCTTCCGTGTATGATACAAATTCAATCTACAGGAAGATCCCTACATTTCTCTTCAATTTTATCATTAGCTTTGTTCAGGTTCATAAATTCTAAAATATGCAAGACTAATTTATCAAAAATCATCTCCCCCAATAACTAGGATAAGAAAATAAACAACAATACAAGCTTCTAAATCTTGCTTAATGTGATATTGAATTTGGACATTACTACTCTTTTTTAATTTGATATTTGCTGTGATGTAAACAGTCAAAACTCTAATGTCTTTGGTACATATATTTCTTTAAGGACAGGAAGAACAGATAAATATAGGTACCTTGAACTCTTGTAAAGCTGATCCTCATCACTCAAAATCTCATCAGGTCGATTTAAATTCCTTTGGACTGGCGAAGACCATGAGCTTGTTCCAGGTAAATCATCTGAGAAATATCTCCTCCTGATTAACTGAGGAAGGACAGCAATTAGATGATTGTAAAGTATATAACAACTCCTGAGAGATTCAACAGAAAAATGTACAAACCATTCGAAAAAATTTCATGACTGCTTCCTTGTCATATCTAGATTCCTTAGCAGCCTGAAGTTCCAATAAAAAAGATAGCTAGTTTAAGTTCTAACACCAAGAGAAAGATAAAAGATAAAATACAAACTTAACACCAAGAGAAAGATAAAAGATAAAATACAAACATATATTTCTGTGAAATTTAACAGATATAGAAGAAAATTTTTCCCCAGCATCCAAAAGAAAAATTCTTTCCATTTTGCATCAATGAAAAAGAACAGGTACTAGAGTTCTACTTCCTTTAAACTATGGAATAAAAGTCATACATGATAGAGATCTGCAAATGAAGGAAAAACTGCCATGTTTACTCAATGGGACAAACAATTGATCAGAAAGAAATTAGTTTACACCCCATAGCTTTTGCCTCAGACATGAACATATTTGAACACATGATATGTTGTACTCTGCCAATGCAGACTATATAAAATCCTGACTATTGCAACACAACAGATTGAAACCTCAAGGGTACCCAGTAGTGTATGTATATGTCTCTAGCACAACTGCAAAACTACATATGAGCAACCATTTCATGTAAATGTAAAACTTAGCATTTTGTTGATGTGCTATGATTGAGACTACAGAACATTCTTGATTTGTGAACTCATAATAAGGCTTAACTTGATTCCCAACTAGATTACAGTAGGTTAGAGATTCCCAAATTAGTAATTCCAGACCAACTAACCTTCAAATAAATGACAAATGTGCATAAGACAACCAATAAAATAATTTACCAGATCAATAGGAAATTTTGGACAGAACAAAATTTAAAACTTATGAGAGGAAATTAGGTCAGAAAGGAAATTGCTCATTCCTAACCAGCTTTAAGTTGGACTATAACCAGGTTCCAAATAATAAAGTACAAGTTAATCCAATAGATAAATTAACATGTATCCCCATGGGGTTAAACGATCTACCATAAACAAGTTAACTTATTTACATTCATTAGACGTTAAGAAAATAAAATAAAATAAAATAAAATGAAGCAGGATTAATAACAATCCTACCACATTCCAAAACAAAACAAGTGTTGGACTTCATAACTAATCCTTCATAACTTGCTTGAAGAAATACCAGCATAAATTAGATTAGAAAATTAAAATATTGAATAGAATAGAACTAGGGTATTCAAGACCAGAAAACAAATTGTTCATGCAAAAGCTTCCTGAACTATCATATAAGAATTGTAAGACCAACAAAAGAAGATTTTACTTCATTTCCCTCTGCCATTTATTTTTATTTTCCAGGAAATGAACTAGTGTTTTCTTTTGTATATGCAAACATCTCCAATTGATTTGCATGATCTCATTCTTAGATTTAGATATATACTAGTCTGTCTATACCAAACTTGAGTGAAGGACTATTTCCATTATCTTGGAGTAAGGATCTGCGTCTTGCTTTACACTTAAAGGAAAGCCTGCCTGCCTTTGGAGTGTACTTGCTTTCTTTTTTCCATTAAATACTATTTAGAAGGAAAAAGAAAAATGGACCATAAAGTTTAAAAAGCTTATTAATGACTGAAAAAAATAGCAAATCTTTTCACAAAACCACAAGATAATAGATTTATCTTTTGAAAGGAATTGCTACAACTAACATCATACCTTTGATACAAAACTTGTGTTTCTAGCTATCACCAATTTTTCAAGTAATTTTGTTGTCAACCACATTAAATAATATTAACAGCATCAAGAGAACCTTGTATGAATTGTCTACCTGATTGTTTTTAGAAGACTTTTTTAAAAGGAAAAAGGATCTCAACTAATCTTCAGACAGATTGAAATGGCATACTCAGGATTGTAGTTTTACAAAGATGATACTAGTCTAAAAAACACTAAGCAATCAGCACTTCATACTTTAGCATAAATTTGATGGCTGTTTCAGTACAAGTAAAATTTTCCTAAATGAAAACAACTACTGATCACGATTGAGGCTCAAAGAATCTATGGTTATACTTGGATTAGTATTAGTTGAAATTTTTAAGGAAATTCGCCACTATTATAATTATCTCATAAACAAAAAGCTAAAGAAATCAACTTAAACAAGTGTAAAACAGTTTAATCTTCATTTTGGCAACTCACTGCTAGAAGTCCATTGCCACCAGGGAAACTCTCAGTCAGTGGGAGTTCCTCGCTTGGAGGAAGTAAACCCTGCTTCTCAACCCATTGACGAGCCATATCTACCAGATTCCCACTACTGCTTCTTGTTCCTTCATTTGATGCAATATCTGCCTTGTTACCAATAACAATATATGGAACTGCAAGGCCACCAGGACCTCCTGATGCTAGAGGCGCTGAGAATGTCCCTGTAGCCGAAATCTCTGAAGCCCACTTCTGCAAGCTTGTTTTTGTCCTTCTTTGGGAGAGATCATGAACAAATATAACACCTGAAATGAAATTTTTGTTAAGGAAAAGAACTACAACCACAAAATCTAATTGCATAGGATAGAGAAACATGCACAAGATAGAAACAACAATGGCCCCGCCGGGTGTGGATTCATTTATCTAACAAATTGAGGTATAAAACTTTGTTTGAGCACCATTTGATCTTCATGGTCTCTTATAGCTGACAATATTTTAATTTCAAAATATGGTTCCTCCCCTAATTGTAGTGGATAACACTATGAAGTGTATTAAAGGATGACACTCATGAAAAAGACCGAGCACAATCTACAACTAAAAGAAACATTACTTCTTCTTTTTTTTTTTTTTTTTTTTTTTCAATATTAAAAGAAGATAATGATATTTAGCCAAACAGAAAGAAAAGAGATAAAAGTAGTCTAAAACTTAATGGAGATATCTCTTTCCAGCTTACTTGGTTTGGCCAACAATACCCAAAGAAAAGAAGGGGCTCTGTATAACTGTAACTTTTAGGAAAGATAAAGAGAACCAGTTACTTATTCCACAGAATGCTAATTATCAGTCACAAATTAATTAAATAACAGTGGAAAATAAGGTCAAATCAATCAAGACTCCAATGGTATAACTCATGCAAACAAATTTGAGAGTTTAGATCATCTACATTTGTTTCTAATACACTTATGAGGATATTTACAAGGTCAAATGGAATTTATTTTGAGGATATTTACAATACTTACCATTGATATGTGAATAGAATAAAGATCGGCAATCTTTATATCGTTCATGTCCTGATACATCCCAAAGCTCTACAAAAAAATCTCTCTCCGTGTCACCTTCAGCGCTATTAGACGAGCTACCAGATGTTCCATATGTAGTATGCTGCGATAGATAAGCACATCAAGCATTTGTTATGCACCTAAAGGTTATAACAAATTGTTCCTAGGCTCTGGATACTGGACTGACCTTCACATCAACAGCACATCCAATTGTTTGTGAAGGATACTTTGTCGAAGAACCTTTGACAATAAGATGAACAAGAGAAGTCTTCCCCACACCTACAACAAAATCTAAGGTTAAGATGAAATAAAATATTTAAATTGAAGTTAAAAAATTATATTATTTAGAAGTACCAAACAATATATTTTGAGCAGTTAAATGGTTCCACGTCCTATATCAACAAATGATTAGAACTAACAACCCAGTCTTCTTGTCAGTCTTTTTTCAGATGTCCAGTAATGAAGTGAAATCTAAATGAGCAGTATGTTTTACAGATCTATACTACTAGATCTGTAATGCTAGAAAGCATATAAATGGAAAAAATAAATAAATGAATAAATTACTTACATCATTTTATCACAATTCTTACCAAAATTTTAAGTATATTCTCAATGGTTATCAATACATGAATAATGTCAGTCTCTTTGACCTAATATGCTATTCCAATTCAGTATCTTTTGTAACTGCTGCATGCAATCAGGACAATAATGACAATAAAGCATTCATCAAAAAACTTACAGGCCAGAAAGCAATATTAAACAGCTAAAGAGAAGGATACAGCATAATAACTTCCAGACAGCAACAGCAGAATAAGTTGATACAGATACAAGTATCAACATTGAACATTCTCAAAGACTGATATGATCTCTAAGGTATAGAGATAGGACAGACAGCCAAATGCACATAAATTACAATGAGAAGCTGTTCACTTAGTTATCCAATGAATGTATCTGAACTACACTGCTTATTTGAATTTCAAAATCAATAGAGAAATCTTATATTACAGCTGGATTGGCAGATTATCCTAGATATCCATAAAATTTATTTCATGAATAGTATTGAAAGAAGAAACTGCATATTGGGAGAATTTACCGGAAATCACAGTTAGAGAACAAGATCTAAGCAGTTAAAGATATGCATATTAGATACCCATCTTCTTTTGTTGTCCAATTAGTTCCCATCAGAGGATTTTTTCTTTAAAAGGAGTACTAGTATTTGCATGATCAAGCTAAGCAGAAGTCTTTAGCCTTGGTAGCACTTGAAGCCACAAAAATCCTTACATACTATAGTTTTAGAAGTAAGACATCATCAGATTAAGATGCCAATGACCTTCTACAGAATAAAACTCCTGAAAAGGGTGTTCAACAGATTCCAAAAGTAAAATAGAAAATTATGGGTATACAAAGAAGCTCAAACGAAAGGGAGATGACAACTATTTCCCATCTATGACGACAATGTTTTAGGCCAGAAATGGTATCATTTGTAATAAATCTCAGTCTAAACAAAGACCTTTGCCTTGGAAACGTTGTTTTTCTTTGCTTTAGCACCTAAAAGCTACATTTCCCTGCAATTCCTATGCTCCTCCAAAGCTTATCAGAAACTTAATGTTTTATTAGTGCAGCTAACTTGTGCACATTATTTATATCCCCAAGGTTCTTAGGAGACATTCATTTTTTTCTAACCAGCAAGCTATGACATCATCAAGCTACTTCTTCTAGTCCTCAAGTTTTAGACAGCACACAACCTGAAATACTCCCCAATTTTAGATGCATACACAAGACTCAATAACATCCATGAAAAACTAAATTTGAATAAAACGTAAAGAACCATAAAGTACCTACTTCATGGATTTTTAGGTGTTGTCATGCACTGAATGAATCATAACTATCCTAGGATTGGGAAGAACCTCAACAATAACAAGATCAAACTCCTTATGCAAAATATGAATGCGGTAATGCATAATGAAACAGAAATTTAGAACTATAATGAAACAATACAAACTATAACTTTCTGCAACTTAGCACAGAAACGCAAATAATCATTAAAGATAACTAAAAGAAATTATTAGAATGAAAAAAAAAAAATTGAATAAATTCAAATTAGATAAATGAGATTACAATGAACCTGAATCTCCAACAACTAGAACCCTGACTTGCCCACAAGGTGGTCCAACATTGTGATCTTTGTTCTCCCTTTCTTTCTCTCTCCAAAACATAATTTCTTCCACCTCCTACAATTCTTAATACTTCAAAACTACAACAAGTTTAAACCCCCCCAAAAAAGATCCGAATAAAATTCCAAATTAAAGTCCCAACAAACAGGTTCAATCAACAGTACCGCATAACGATTCTTCGAATTTTACTCTCTAAAACCCATGTTAAACAAAATGTGACTGCACTCAAACAACAAAAAACCAAAAGTTCAACGAACTCAATACTGCAAAATTGATAATCAATGCCAAGTTCTTGGACTGCAGCTTAAACAACTAATCTTCCAAAATATCCTACAATTGTTCTATTCAACTTCAATCTTCTAGCCAAAATACGAACTCGGCATCACTAAAATCGATCTTCCCGCAATAAAGCAGGGTTAAAAGATGGCGCAGTGTCAGAATTGGCCCTTTTCCTCTTCGTTTTCTGAAAAAGCAAGATCTGAACTGATGATTTCTTTATGCCGTTGCTCAAAAAAAAAAAAAAAAAAAGGTTCGTGGATATTTTAATATACAGAGATCGAGAGAGATCAGAGACAGGGCAAACAAAATCGTTGGAATGAATGAAGAAATGAAAAGGAAACTTTACTTCATGGAGGCGTAGAATACACGTTCAAAGAAGAGCGTGGGGATGACAGTTTAATCGGTTTGCCATTTGACGTGTTATTACCCTAAATTTTAAAAAAGTTTCCAAAATATCGTTAATTTTTTTTAATTTTTAAATTCCAAAAATATATATATATTTTTTTTTTTAAGTAAATTCCATATATATATATATATATATATATATTTTATCTCTCGAACTTATAACATTTTGTATTATATGTGATATGATGAATAACTAAATTACATTACGGTTTAATACATTATATTATTCAGTCCGATCCGGATAGCGTTCACATAGTCCAACTCTTACTCAAGAAAGGTATCACTCTACCTCTTATAGGGCACTCGCATGTAGCATTTACAATATGTAACTCCGATTAGAGCTGTAAATGAGCCGAGCCGAACCGAACATCAGAAATTTGAGCTCGTTCGATTAAGTGTTCGAACATTGTTCGAGTTCGTTCGTTTAATAATTCGAGCCAAAAATTTTGTTCGAGTTCGTCCGATTATTTTTTTATAAAGCTCGAGTTCGCGAACTATGACATTTTTTTTTTAACTTTTTTTTTATTTAAATAATATATATAAATTATAATAAAAAAAATTAATAATATGTTCGCGAACACTCGATTATGTTCGCGGACAGTGTTCGAGCAAGCTCGAAAATTAATCGAGCCTAAAAATTTGTTCGATTTCAGTTCGATTAACAAATGAACGAGCTCAAATCAAATATAAACGAGCTCAAACGAGTTTTATTCGCAAACATCTCTAACTCCGATTGAATAGCAATAATAATAATAATAAAATGAAGAATGGCACTGTGATTGGGCCTAGCTGCGGTAGAATTGAAAAAGACAATTGATTTTTAAACTAAAAGGATCCAACATTATTAGCCCATATTTACCTTGGCCATTTTTCACTTGGACAAATTTTCTGGGTGAGATCTATATATATATATATATATATATATATATACTATCCCTCTCTGTCGTGGATGTATTCTAAGATGGGTTCCAATGGCCCAAGTCACCAAGATGAGTTTTGATCGAAGTTTTAAAAGGTGGTTTTGAACCTACAATCTCACTCAAACTAATAAAGCATTTATAAGTTTACCTACACTTTAGAATTAACAATTAAAAATAGAGACAAGTGTATGGATAGTTTTCCCCCAATAGCGATCCAACGCAGTTCAACTTCGATTTAGTTGGGACCTAAAGTAGCTACCGAGATGCAAAAAAATTACTAAAAAAAAAAAACTTACATTTATTTAGCACATAAACTTAAATATACATGTAATTGACACTTAACATTTCAAAATATATCAATGACCCTTTGAGTCAATTTTAATCATTTAAGGCTATTAAATATATAAGATTATTTTTTTTTTTTTTAATTAAATAAATATAATACATTTTTCTTTGTTTTTTCTTTTCTTCCAAACCATCCTAAACTTTAACAACCTAATACCCTACAACCTTAAACTTTAGACCTAAGACTCGCTAGATCAAAACTCTAAACTTTAGACCTAAGACCTACCTAAACCCCAAACTTAAGACCATAAACTTGTAGATCTCAAACCTTAGACCCTAGCATCCTACAACCCTAATACTCGAATACCCTAGATTTGTGACCTAAGACCTTAGACGGACAATAAACCCTAAATTATAAATCCTAAAACTCTAGATTCTAGGATTCCAAACCACTATAGACCTTAACATCCTAGCATCCTATAGCCATAACATCCTAGACCAGACCAAAGACCCTAAGGGTTGAGGGCTTAGATAGACCCTGAACTCTAGATTTTATGACCCCAAACCACTATAGACCTTAACAACCAAATATCCTACAACCATAGAACCTAAAACCCAAAACATAAACCCTATAACATAAGCATTAAAGGTGGGTTTAGAGTTTAGGATTTAAGGTTTACAATTAATGGTTAAGGATTTAGGATTTAGTGTTTAAGGTTTAGAGTAAGAGTAAAGATTAAGTGTTAAGGGTTTAGAGTTTAACTTTAGGGTTTATGATTTAGCATTTAAGGTTTTGGGTTAAGAGTTTAGAATTAAGGATTTAGAGTTTAGAATTTAGGGTTTAAAGTTAAGGGCTTAAGCTATAGGGTTCATGTCATTTCAGTGTTAATGGGAAATTATTGGTACAATCTTAATAAAATAAAAATTTTAGTTGCAAAATTACTACTAGATAGGAGCTAAAATTAGACCATTATTCCAATAATAATCTCAAAATTTTATGAGAAAGTTAAGTTTAATTAAAAATTTTGAGTTTAGGGTTTAGAATTGCTCATATATGTCACATTTCGGGTAAACTATAAAGACAAATATATATATATATATATATATATATATATATATATATATATGGATGTTGGATCTCATAGGGAGAAAGGGATGATGCTTTCTGTAAGACCCTTCGTCCCCGGGCGTGGGACAGTCCCGGCAGGTGCGAGACAGTGGTGGCGCAGATGTGTGCCTAGGGTTCCAGTTGGATGCTTTGGACTTATATAAGAAGGACCGAAAGATGCGGAGTGGGCCGAATGTGCGTCGGGCTTGGTGGGCCGAGCAAGTGTGGCACAAGGCGGTGGCATGAGTTAGTATCCTTGTGGGATTAGAAGTCCTAGTTTGAGTAGGACTCCTATTGTGTCGGGAAAGACCGAAGATGGGCTTGGCCCATGTGTTCTCTGCCAACCCCTAGTTATGTTTATAAATAGGGGCAGATCGTGTACAGACGAGAGACACGAGAGGCAAGCAGGTACACACGAGAGGCAAGAGAGTGGCCGGAGTTGTGTGCGTGACGGTGCGCATGTGTTGTGCATTGTGAGTCAACAGTGTGTCGTGTTGACATACGATTGTGCTATAGATAGGCAGTCGTGAGTGAAAGAATAGTCGAGTGGATTGTATTCTATCATTGGCCCGGTGTTGGCCGAGTAGTCCTTGTGCATGGGCTGGCTCTTTATGTGTATTCCTTTTATTTGTTAATATAAAGGTTGAGATTGATTCTCGTAAGTGTTGGTGTGTTTATTATCTTTGATAATAACTTGTTTCCGCATAAGGGTCAATGCAGTACGCTTGACCCATTGAGTGTGTTGTCGGGTGTTGGCTTCTGGTGACCGTGTTGGGAGAGACACCTCGTGACACTTTCTATTATGCATATAGGGAGGTGGAGGGAAAATGGAAGTGTTAAATCGAGTTAATAATTGAACATAAAATTTCATAACAAAATTTAATTAAATAATTAAAATTTACAATCTTTTGCTTTTATATCATATTAAATTGAGTTAAATAATCACATATTCGAAAAGATTAATCTGATGAAAAAAGTTTAAATTTATCATATGTTGTGTGTTTGGGGTGATTTTAATATATATAGTATTCGATTACCTTAAAAGGTACAAATACGTATACAATTTTATGGCATATTAATCACATAAGAATTGTATATTTTTTCAAAACTTCCTCTAATTTTATTATAAATCTATACAAATATAAACAATATATTTTTTATGAAAGAAAATCGTAATTAATTAGTATAAATTGTAAAACATATATTATAAGAGTATGAGAAGAAAAATAACAATAAATGTACCTTAATGTTTAATATGACAAGTGAAAAAGTGATAGTCTAGTTGGTTTGGTTTGCGTTACGTAAGTGTCTGACTTTGTTTGCCAAAACTTTAATTTTGTTATAATTTCAGTTAAATATCGTAATCTTTGTAGCCTTCTCTCACGGATCTCTTTCAGATTTTAATCACAAAAAAAAAATAAAGAGAATATAAAATTTGTGATGGACAACGTTTGGGTGGGGGTGGGGGGGGGGTGGGGGCGGGGGCCTGACCATGCCCCATGATGTAGGGTACTATGCCCCCATTATGGGGGAAAATTGACACCAATAAATTTGGGGCATCACTAGTTGGAGGAGGGTCGGTAACCGGAAGGATCATAAAAAACCCATGGCTATCTAGTAGGGACAAATCCAATGATAGTCAACCAAGTGTACTCTAGTAGTTGTCATATACATGCCACCTCACCTTTGTTTTACTTCTCAATCAATTCATTACAAGTTGTCATGTGAATTCACAAGAAAGTACCATAAGCTATTAAAAACAAAAAAAAATACAAAAAAAAAAAAAAAAAAAAAAAGCAAAATTTTCACAATCTAACGTATAATATATATATAGGGTGTTTTTTTTTTATATCGTCTAGTTTCGGAAGTCACTACGACTCCAACTAATTCAGATTCGATTCGAGTTGGCTGCAGAATCCAACTCTTACTTGAGGAAAGGTCTCACTCTGACTCTTACATGGTGATCACAATGAATGTTGAACCATCCACCTTATGTGATATTTACAATGCATTTTTCCATTATATCAAGACAAGATCTATATATATATATATATATATATATATATATATATATATATAGTTTCATTTCAATTCCTAAATTAACTCCTATTAATATATCGAGATATGCATTTTATTCTTACTTAAAAAAAATCTCATTTTAACTCTTATATGATGGTCATATCGGTATTATATAAAACATAAATTAAGTTAGAATTTTATTTTATTATTTATAGCACAAGTTGTTGTGGATGAATTGTAACTATTGATAGTGTCTTCAAATCATGTCTATATTTAAAATAATTTTTATTTGTGAAAGTTGAGTAGAATCGATAATATAAATTAAAACTATAGCAAAAAACTGAACCTTTTTAAAGTTATTTTTTGGGAAAGAGAAAAAGGTTTCATTAAATGGAAAAAGATCAAATACAAAAGCAGAAATTACATTTTCTATGGTTGAGACAAATAATTTTATCAAACCTATTCAAAAGACCTAATTTTGGTAGCAAATGAGTTGACATATTTGTTCTTCCTCTCGAGCGCCGCCTCCATCTCCAAGTTCCATCTTCCAACCAAAGGAGAGTTTAATTCCACTTAGAGTTCTTTCTTGATCGAAAATCGATATTTTTTATTAATTTTCTCTCTTTTTTTATGTTTTTCTCTTCTTTTTTTTTTTTCTATTCTTTTGTTTTATTTTTAGTTTATTCTTTCGTTATACAACTATTGTATAAAACTATTGATAACAAAATAAATATAGAACAAAATGTAAGATATAAATCAAATGAAAAGAAGAGGAAGAGAGAGATCCTTGTATATTTCATATATCTCTTGTGTATTCTTCTCACTACAAAACTACACATTTAACCCCTATTTATAGGGATGAAGAGGTAGTAGAGATAATGTAAATAATAACAATAATGGATGAAGATAGTGAAAGTAATTAGGTATGAAGATAGTGAAAGTAATTAGGTATGAAGATAGTGAAAGTAATTAGGTATGAATATAGTGAAAGTAATTAGGTATGAATATAGTGAAAGTAATTAGGTATGAATATAGTGAAAGTAATTAGGTATGAATATAGTGAAAGTAATGGAGAAATTTAGGTATGGAGATAGTGAAGGTAATTGAGATCATTTAGGTATGGAGATAGTGAAGGTAATTAACATACAAATATTCATAATACTCCCCCTTTTTTGTATGTCCATTGTAAATAAATATGTCTCATGAAAACCTTCTCACTTCCATTCAATGTGATGAATCTTCGGGTTCACTTCTCCTTGGATATCCATTACATAAAGAATATGCCTCGTTAAAAACCTTATCGATAAAAACCCAAGGGGGAAAAAATTCGATTAAGGAAAAAAGAGTACAATATTCTTTTATGTACGCATAACTTCAACTCCATTATTTACGACTTCTATGTCGTGACCCAACCGCTTCATCATCGATTTCGTTACCATCACATTAATTTTATTGTCTTCCACAAGAAAGAATAATAAAACCTAATCAAGAAAAATCTGTTGCTAGAGGAACATTCCGAACTTCGTTGATTGTAGTAATAATTTCGCCCGATGCGCGGTGAGAAACCGTAATTTAAAATTACGCCTCCTTCATTGGTCATTCTCGAGGAATATGAAGAATCCATACATCGCGGGTATTAATCTCAACACTCCCCTGTTGAGATGAACTCTTGAAATCTTTGAACCGACGCAAACCAATTTTATATCTCAATTTCTCAAATGTTGCGATGGAAGAGCCTTAGTGAATAAATCGCAAGATTATCACATGACCGGATTTGAAGTACATCAATATCACCCTTCTTTTGAAGTTCATGAGTAAAGAAAAATTTGGGTGAAATGTGTTTTGTCCTATCTCCTTTGATATACCCTCCTTTCAATCGAGCTATACAAGCCGCATTATCTTCATATAGAGGAGTTGGAATCTCACTCGGGAGATAAACCACAACTCTCTCTAATATAATGTATTATTGACCTCAACCATACACATTCTCGACTTGCTTCATGAACGGCTATTATCTCAGGGATGATTAGAAGAAGTTGCGCTATAGTTCGCTTTGTAGAGCGCCATGATATAGCAAGATTGCCATATGTAAATAAATAGCCGGTTTGAAAACGTGCCTTATGCGGATCGGAAAGATAACCGGGCATCCGCGCATATAATATTGGATCATTTTTATTTGAATAAAATAATCCGGAGGTCAATAGTTCCTTGGAGGTATCTAAGGACATGTTTAACACCATTCCAATGTAGTCGTGTTGGTGAAGAACTAAATCTTGCCAATAGATTTATAGCAAATGCATATAGCGTCGAGTGTTATTTGCTAGATACATTAATGCACCAATAGCACTTAAATATGGTACTTCAGGACCAAGTAGTTCTTCATCATTTTCTCGAGGTCTAAAAATATCTTTATTTACATCCAGGTGACCTCACGACCATTGGAATACTTAATGGATATGCTTTGTCCATGAAAAATCTTTTCAAAACCTTAGTCGTATATGTTGCTGATGGACAAAAATTCCATTTTTCACATGTTCAATTTGAAGCCCAAGACAAAACTTGGTTTTTCCAAAATCTTTAACTTCAAATTCTCGCTTCAAACATTCTATAGCTTCTGGAGCTCTTCCGGAGTTCCGATGAGATTAATATCGTCAACATATATAGCAAGAATCACAAAACCAAAATCGATTTCTTAATAAATACGCATGGACAGATTTGGTTATTTTTATATCCCGAATTCAATAAGAATTCACTAAGGCGATTGTACCACATGCGTCAGTTGTTTAAGCCCATATAATGATTTACGTAATTTTTATAGAATAGTTCTCACGAGGGCCATTAGAAGCCTTTGGTAATTTTAATCCTTCGGGGATTTTCATATAAATTTCCTTTTCAAGGCTTCCATATAGATAAGTGTAACAACATCCGTTAGACGACATATCCACCTTTTCATGAACCGCCAAACTTATAAGATATCGGAGTGTAATAGCATCAATAACGGGTGAATAAGTTTGATCATAATCAATTCTGGCTTTGTGAAAAGCCTTGTGCGCCAGTCGTGCTTTATATTTTACGACTTCATTATTCTCATTTCGTTTTCGCACAAACACCCATTTATAACCAACGGGTTTTACACCATCCGGTGTTTGGACTACAGTCCACAAACTTCTCGCTTTGCAAGCGAATTTAACTCCGATTAAATCACATCTTTCCATTGAGGCCAATCAATTCTATGCCGACATTCTTCAACTAATGAAGGATCTAAATCCTCAATATCCTTGACAATATCAAGGGCTACATTATATGCAAAAGCATTATCAATAGAAATTTTACTTCGATCCCAACTTTTATTCGAAGTTGTATAATTAATAGAGATTTATGAATTCTCTTCATCATTTATAGTTGGAATCTTTTCATCGGTTGTCCCTTGGTTTTCATCATGATCTTCTGGATCATCCGGATCATTTAATCCTCTTTTCTTTCGAGGATTTTTATTTTTAGAACCAAGGGGCGCCACGCTTTCGGCGTGCTTTTGATTCAACAGCTATAGGATTTACATTTTGTTCTTCAGGAACTATTCGTATAGGAGCATCTATAGCTGGAATATGCGATTTAGTGACTCTTCCGGAGTCGGCAAAAAGAATCTGGCGTTGATTTGCAATTTGTTGCAAATGAATTATCTTTTGAACTTCCGGTTCACTCACATTTGTGCGTGGATCTAAATGATTCAATGATGTTCTCCACGCAAGTTCAATTTTTATGCCATTTATTCTCTCCCCCTAATTTGGGAAACAAATTCTCATCAAAATGGCAATCGCAAAATCTCTTTGTCAAAATACGTCCCCCGTCAAAGGTTCAAGATACCTTAGAATAGACGGGAGTCATACCCAACATATATCCCCAATCTTCTTTGAGGACCCATTTTTGTTCGTTGGGTTGGTTCAATAGGAACATATACAAGACACCCAAAAATTCTCAAATAAGAAATATTAGGCTCGAACCAAAAGCCAACTGTAGTGGAGAAAATTTATGATAACTCGATGGCTTTAAACGCACAAGTCTTGCGGCATGTAAAATGACATGCCCCCAGGCTGCTTGTAGGGAGATTTGTTTTCATCAATAATGGTCTAGCAATTAACCGTAGCCTTTTGATAAATGATTCGGCTAGACCATTGTGTGTGAACATGAGCTACGGGATGTTCCACAATTATGCCGATCGACATGCAATAAGAATTAAATGCATGCGAAGAAAATTCCACCAAGATTATCTAGACGGATTCGTTTAATAGGATAATCCGGAAATTGCGCTCTCAAGCGAATTATTAGGGCAAGTAAACTCGCAAACGCCAGGTTGCGAGTAGATAATAAACAAACATGCGACCATCGGGTCGATGCATCAATCAAAACCATAAAATATCGAAACGCCCACAATGTGGACTAATCGGTCCACATATATCTCCATGAATCCGTTCTAGAAATGTAGGACTTTCAGCTCCTACTTTTAATGGTGATGGCCTTATAATCAATTTCCCTTTGGAACATGCGGCACAGGAAAGCTTATCGGCAGTCAAAACCCTTTGTTTCTTCAAAGGATGACCGTGTGTTGTCTCGATAATTTTTCGCATCATAATTGATCTCGGATGACCCAAACGATCATGCCAAATTTTAAAAGTAACGGGATTAGTAAACTTCGGGTTTACTAAATGATGCGTCTCAATGTCATTAATTTTAGCATAATATAGGCCGGAGGATAAAGATGGTAGCTTTTCCAACAAATGCTTATTACCGGAGGTCATTTTCGTAATAGCCAAATATTCATGACCGTTATCTTCCATAGTCTCAATATGATATCCATTATGTCGGATATCCTTAAAACTCAATAGATTTCTTCGAGACTTTGAGGAAAATAGTGTTTTATCAATAGCAATCATAGTTCCTCACGGTAATATTATATTAGCTCTTCCGGAGCCTTCAATAAGTTTTACACTACCATTTATTGTGGTAACACTTGTTTCTCCCACATTCAAATGAGAAAAATATTTCTCGTATTTCGGTATGGTGTGTGTAGTTCCACCGTCAATTAGACATACACTTTCAATGTCATCATTCAACCCATAAAAGGGGATCATAGCCATTTGGTAATCTCACAAACTTCGGGTTGTGAGTTAATAATATTCAATGTAAATAATCTCACAAACTTCGGGTTGTGAATTAAACAAATAATCTCACAAACTTCTGGTTGTGAATTAAGCAAATAATCTCACAAACTTCTGGTTGTGAATTAAGCAAATAATCTCACAAACTTCTGGTTGTGAATTAAACAAATAATCTCACAAACTTCGGTTGTGAATTAAGCAAATAATCTCACAAACTTCGGTTGTGAGTTAATAATAAGCAATCATAAGACCATCATAATAATAACAAAATATTTATAAACAAAAACATTAAATATAATATAATAAGATAAAGTAAAAAGTTATAAAAGATTAAACATATAATACTCTCTAAAAGATAATATATTACATAAACATATAACATATAATATAATGTTCTAATTCTTTTGGCCACTTCCGGTGGTCATCAACATTTTTGGCACATGAATTATCATCCCGATAATTACGATTATAAGAGCCAAATTTATCACGAGTACATATTCATGATCATACTTATAACCACGACCACGATCTCTTCCGGGATCACGAGTTATAATATCATTCACTTCCGGGAATGGAATAGAACTCGTTGGTCAAGTATCGTGATTTTCATCAACAACTCATTGTTTTGTTGGATTTAAAATCTTGCAACTTCGGGTGCAACCAATTATACCGTGTTTTAGGGAGGACGACCATCTTTCGGTGGTCGAACCTTTTTTCAAAATTTTCCCACAAAACAAGGGGATCTTTCACGGTAAGATATTCTCTTTTCAAATCATCATGAAGATGATGACGGAGATCACAAATTCAAGTTTAGTAAGATTTTTCATAATGGTAAATAACGCACCTTATTATTCTTCAAATAAACTTCAAAAAACACTTTACTCGGTAGTAGAGCCTCTAGTCTCGGTTGGTTAGAGACTTGTGCCGATAACGTGTTATACAACTATTGTATAAAACTATTGATAACAAAATAAATATAGAACAAAATGTAAGATATAAATCAAATGAAAAGAAGAGGAAGAGAGAGATCCTTGTATATTTCATATATCTCTTGTGTATTCTTCTCACTACAAAACTACACATTTAACCCCTATTTATAGGGATGAAGAGGTAGTAGAGATAATGTAAATAATAACAATAATGGATGAAGATAGTGAAAGTAATTAGGTATGAAGATAGTGAAAGTAATTAGGTATGAAGATAGTGAAAGTAATTAGGTATGAATATAGTGAAAGTAATTAGGTATGAATATAGTGAAAGTAATTAGGTATGAATATAGTGAAAGTAATTAGGTATGAATATAGTGAAAGTAATGGAGATAATTTAGGTATGGAGATAGTGAAGGTAATTGAGATCATTTAGGTATGGAGATAGTGAAGGTAATTAACATACAAATATTCATAATATTTTCTACTTTTTTGGTATTCATGCTACCTATTACATCTCAAATTCTTCACTCTCTATTGATATTTAGATATGAGTTCGTTTTTCTTCTTTTAGAAGAATTTTTTTTTAAACGCAATCGTTTATATATGGACCTTTTGTTTAATTTTTGTCTTATTTTTAGGCATACTATGAAGTTTTTGATATATCCAAGATGGATTAGGTTGTTGTTGAAGGAAGAGAGCGAAATCAAAACCTCTATCTACATAGTTTTGTGATTAGCAGTTTGAATATTGAAGATTTAGATATGATATTTGTTGTGTTGTTACTTTTATTTTTAGCTATCTCCGAATCATCTAAATTTTTTAGGTTTAGTATTTTATCTCTATCTAGTTTTAGGTTTTCACAAAGGGCATGCTCGTATATACGGATAGATAGATCCATCGGTAGATTCCCACCCGAGGTCTTTCTGTCTTTCTAAAGATAGTGGTGGATACCACCACTATGGTCATGTTCTATTCGGAGGAATAAAATAAAAAATGTCTTTCCGAGAGATGGCTGAGTGGTTGCTAGTGTTTTGTTCTATTATTATGAATGATTTTTGAAAACGAATATTTTCCTTAATGAAATTTCACTTTAAAAAAATTAAAAAAAAATAAAAAATCAAACTATAATTAAAGTAAACCATATATAGGCAAATATTTGAGTAAAGAAATATTTGATTATTTTAATAAATATATAAAATAAAATAAATAAAAATATAAAGAAAGAGAAAGTCTGATTAAACTTTTTTACATAAAATTAACTTCTTTTGATTTAGATTTTTTTTTAAAAATTTATTTATTAAACCTTTTATATTTCTATTATAAATATTAAACTACTATTTTTTTATTCTTCTCACCCCTGTAATTAGAGGTCCTTAGACCATTTGTGTAATTGTATTGAAATAAAATTTTCTATTTTTTTTTTCTTATATCTCTCGTTATTTTATTTTCTCATTATTTTTATTATTATTTTATATTTTTGAAATTTCATAGGACATATTAGTTTATCTATTTGGTGTGTTTCTCTTATATTCATATAATTTCATAATAAGGTATTCTATTCTTTTTTTTTTCTCCTCTAACATGCACCCAACTCGTCACAAATGTGTAACTTAGTTGGTAGCAGTCTTACATATGATTTATGAAGGTTATGAATTCGAGACTTAGTAGAGGCGAAAATACCTCAAATTTTTTTTTAAAAAAATGAAAAAATGCTTCCAACTCTAAAAAGTAGCTTAGTTGGTACTAACCACCTCACTTATGACTTCTGGAGGTTATGTGTTCGAGACATAATAGAAGTAAAAATGCCTAAAATTTCAAAAATAAAAATGTATCCAACTCATAAATTTATGAATAATAAGTGAGTGTGTTACCAATTAAATTATAACTTCTTGATTAAAAAAAAAATGGTATTGAGTCATTAATTATATTCAACTATTGTTTTTCAACCTGACTCATTCTTGTTCCCTCTCAAGTTTAATAATAATAAAGAAAGATATAAAAGAATTTTTTTTTTATATATATATATATATATATATATATATATATATAGTTGACAAATATTTGCCAGCAGAAATTTTGAGAATTAATAATTAAATTTTGACAAGGATTCAACTAAGAATATTCAACACAAATGATTTTACAGGGAATCCCATTAGCAAAAGGCCATATATCAATCATTTCTTATGAATAAGGATTCAATACTTGAACTTTCCATTCACTTCTGTCTTTCTCTCTCACTTTTATTATTATTATTTTGAGACCAAAATAACACAAAGATTTAACATGAAAAACTCCTCGAACAAGGAGAAAAATCACTAGGGCCTATAACCCTAAGACATCTACGAAGAATTACAAGGAAAATGCTATAAACTCTCACATAATAGAAATTTTAACTAAAGTTAAAAAAAAACTATGGATATATCAAACCTAAGGAAGTTTACTCTTTTTGTAAGAGAAGTTTCATTCTTTCTTACCTTCTTTATCCGATGTGGGACTTAAAACCCAATATATACCATCTTGTCTGCCTTTCTCTCTTATGTTGAATCATTCAAAAAATAAAAATAAAATAAATTAAATTAAATTCATGGGATGCACGATCTTGATATATACATATAATAAAAATAAATAAATAAATAGAAAACAAAGAAATCTGTCTTTTTGGCTGGCAGATAGAAGTATCTGTTTAGCTGATGAACTCACATGGCATTTCATCCCCACCACAAAGACATAATTATATATGATAAATGTATATATATATATATATATATATATATATACATATATATAGCTTTGCAAGGAAAAAAAAAAAGTATATAATTTGTACTTTGATTTCTCTCTTTTTGCCAAAGTTTCCATCTATTCTGAAAAAAGAAGAAAAGAAAGAAAAAAAGCTCTTTGAAGCATACTATAATATACCATGCTTTTTATAAGCATACTATAATTATATATATCCATATATATATATATATATATATATATATATATATATATCATGTTCTTCCCTAATCGACGTTTGCTGAAAATCATCGTTATCGGTGACAGCGGGTAAGTTAATTCTTCTTCTTCTTCCTCCTCCTCCTTTCTGTTCATCCTTTTCCTCTTTTCATTTTTTTTTTCCTGTTTATATATATATTTGGTTATTATCAATTTTTCAGGGTGGGAAAGACTTCTTTGTTGAATCAGTATCCTTCAATTGGAAAATGGATGGATTTTGTAATGCCAAATATTTATATATATATATATATATATTGGTTATTTTCTTGAATAGTTTGTAGGGTTTTTATATGTATATATATAAACTTGGTGAATTTAGTCTCTACTATTCATATATTTGGTGCTACTAGGATTTTTTTTTTTTTTTTAATAGAGGTTAATATATTTGGTATCTCTTTTTACAAAATCTATTATTTGAACTAAATAAGGAATCAAATGTATCTGTCCGTTATACATTGGAGACTTATTAAATAAAAAGAAAAAAGAAAAATGATAAATCGCTCCAAAATACATGAATATTAGAACCAAATTTACCAATTTATATATACATATGTAAATGATTTTGGATAAATTAAGAAATTATTATTTTTGGATTCTTTAAGGAATAATGTAATCTTAATTAGATATGTGCATAAAAAGTTCCGAAAGCAATACAAAGCAACAATAGGTGCAGATTTTCTAACCAAAGAACTACAGATTGATGACAAACTGGTCACTTTGCAAGTGAGTGAATTAATTATTTGAATTTCTCTCTCTCTCTCTCTCTCTCTCTCTCTCTCTCTCTATATTATATATATATATATATATATATATATATATACAGATACATATTTTCATTTTCTGTGATGAACAGATATGGGATACTGCAGGGCAAGAAAGGTTTCATAGTCTTGGAGCAGCATTTTATAGAGGAGCAGATTGTTGTGTTTTGGTTTTTGATGTTAATATTTTCAGGTCTTTTGAAACCCTACAAAATTGGCATGAAGAGTTTCTCAAGCAGGTAAATTAATAATTAATATTTCATCTTAATTATTTCTTTTTTTTTTAATTTCTATTATATCTTAGCATAGAGCCACTACAAAAAAAAATTATCACAATACATAAGACTATATAAGGCGGTCTAACTAATCGTAGTATAAATTGAGACTAATTGACAGTCCCTTCCATCATATAAATTGGATGGATTATATACGATAGTCTAACTACTCGTCGTATAAAGTAAAATTATATACAACCGTCTCTATATAAAGTGGACTATATAGTATACATGATGATAAAAGAATCGTTTTTGGACCATTGTATATAGTATATACGATGCTAGGTACACTATATACGATGATTTTAGGGCCTTCGTTTGTAGTCTTCTTTCTTGTTGTGTGTAAACGAGCTCTCCCTTGATGCCGAGTTCTTCATTATTTTTCTTTACCTATAATTTTTAGTCTCATCAACTTTAAAATTATACTTTCATCATTGATGAATAGAGCTCTTTCTTCCTTGTTAATATAATATTCGTTAAGAAAATGTGATAATTTAGTTAGTTTGACTTCCTTTACTTAGCTACTCTATTTAGCTTGTCAAGTAAGAGATCCCGAGTTTTTTGCTTTATACCACCATTTCAGTTATATGCTATTATAGTCTTAGGAGTCTCCTCCCACGAATCTCTCCCAAATTAGTCGATGAGAATACTGAGTCACCAAAAATAGAATACGCTCATTCAAATTATTATTGTTGAGCTTTTTAAAAGTGCTTATTAAATTAAGTAGACATGTTTTCCATTACAACTTATTATCTTTTTCAATCAATCAAAAAGGGATTAGTCCTAAACCAATAACTTTCAAGGTCCCAAACTATATATTATTAGTACCTCAGTCACACCACAATCCTCAATCAAGGAATTTAAAAAATTAAAAATTAAAAAAAAAAAAAACACTTAAAAGTCAGTCCCAAACAATCTACTTTAATAACGAAGGACATGATTGGATAAATATACTTTTATTCATATTTAAATTGAAGTATTATAAGATCTGTGATCTTATAATATTTTTTTTCTATCTTACTATGTCAATTCTTAAAAAAATTAATCATAGTGGAGAGAAAATATTCATTTGATAATGTATTATAATAATTCTAACCTTCCAATCAATGTTAAGAAAGGTGGTAATTTAATTGGTATGTAAGAGATCACGAGATCAAAATTTGAGATATATTTTTTTAGAAAAAGAAAAAACACCTTCATATTGATCAATTTCTAAATATTTTGTGAATTCTTCTGCAGGCGGATCCATCAAACCCCGATACGTTTCCCTTTGTACTGATAGGAAACAAGATAGATTTAGATGGCGGTAGCAGCAGAATGGTATGAAAAGATCATGAAAAAGAAGGGGAAAAAAAAACAATGTATTTCATAAACTTATATATATATATAAAGTATCAAAAGGGGGAAGGCTCAGTTTGAATCCTTGTTGTTACTGTTCTCATTTGTTGATTATTGTGTCGTGTTAGGCATGTTAAGAAAAGTTATGATCAACTGAGAAGTAAGGGAGTATATTGAGAGGATAAATTTAATCATTTTTATTGGTTTAAGTTTTAAGAACGTGTGATAATTTACCTCGATTTAATATATATATATATATATATATATACATATATATAAATATATGCAGGTTTCTGAGAATATTGCAAGGGAATGGTGTGATTCAAGAGGAAATATACCGTACTATGAGACCTCAGCAAAAGAAGATTACAATGTGGATGATGCATTCTTGTGTATAGCCAAAATTGCACTTGAATATGAACATGACCAGAACATGTAAGTACCACTTCATAAAAAACAACAAATAAATATTTTTTTCCCTTATTTTTTTTATATATATATATATATATATATTTCCTAGAAAAATAAGGAGGTAAGAAAGGAATATAAAAAAAAAAAAAAAAGTTAGGATTTTTTTTCTTTAATATGACTCGAACGGATGATCTTTGTACAAAGAGAACTATGTCTAGTGAGGTCATGAGTGTCACAACCTGGACCCGTAAGCCCGTGCCGTGGCTATGGGTTTGACAGTCTTCACAGTCAACTACTTAGTATAGTCGTCACTGTAGCAAAAGAGATATACGAGTTAACTATGAATACCTAGGTCTACTCTTATATATCATTACACATTCACTTCTCATTTCGATGTGAGACAGAGTATCATCATAATGAATTCACCCGAAACGAATCTGAATTAATTAACCACTAAATTTAATTGAAATAACATATAAATTCTTAATCACTATATTATTTAGGAAGTTTGGATTAAGATTACAGTCAGAAAATATTAAAATGATCATATTTTTTCGTGATGTATGTTTTTTAATTGTTGTGTGTGTATATACATATATGTATATGTATATATTTTCATTTTTATAAACAACAAATACATATACACTCATACTGATTCTCATTAACCTAATTCTGGTATTCCAGTTGGCCGCTAGATCATGAAGACACTGCATCTCAATGGTGAGTATAATATCAATCGTGATGTGTATATATATATATATATATATATAAGCTCCTAAAAGAATTATTTTATTCCTCCTCTTTAAGATTATTCTAGAAATTATATACTTATATAATTTATTATATTATACATAAAAATAATTTTTCTTGTTTTTTTTAATAGGGATCTTAATAGAATACAAGATTCAAGTGTTTCAGGGTTAGAGCAGAGGGGAGGTTGTGCATGCTAAAATCTACCTGCCAATTGAATATTGCCTTTTCTTTTTCTTTTCTTTTTTTTCCTTTTTTCCTATGTATTTATTTTATTCTTTGTCTATATTTTTTTTTTTTTTGTGTTAATCTCAATGTATAATTGTTAAATTATTTGTAGTAAAAAAAAAAAGAATAATGTTTTGTCTCAAAGTTACGTTAATAACATTTTGAGAGGACATTATTCAACACATTCTAAATATACTTTTACATCTATTTTTTATTTCTACTTTATTATAAATATATAAATTGAATATATATATATATATATATTAAAATATTTTTTTAATTTTAATATGTTTAATGAAAATAAAGTATTTATTTGGATTCAAACTATCTTAAAATTAGATTAGATTGTTTGTCAAGAAAGAAGATTAATATAAAATAATTTATTAAAACAATATTTAAGATAAGTTGGTAAACACTCTTGAGAGGTTATGAGTTCGAGACATAATAGAAATTAGGTTTTTTTTTTTTTTTTTTAAAAAAAATGATTTGGACAAAACAAATTAAAAGATAACATTTTTTTTATTAACAAGAAATCAAGGTCAACAATAATATAGAGTTGGTGGATTTGTGTTACTTTATTCATATATATTCTTACATTCCAATTTTTTAAAATCTAAAACACTTATATTACTTTATTTATATATATTTTAACATTAAAATCTTTTTTAAAATTAAAACACTTTCTATTATTATAAATTCGTTTGATAATTAAAATTAATTCAATTTTTATTTTTTTAAATCTTATATTTCTCTCTTAAGATTACTAGTGCTCTTACTTACTTGCTCATCAAACTCTTTTTTTTTTTTTATAATAGTTTACAAATAACATAACTATTTATAGTTTTTCACTTCCTTAATAGATGGCTAAAAAACTTGATCCAATGGCGATTAGAGCTTATTTATAATATTTTATATACTTGTATCATTAATATTTCTATTAATTAATTGGATTAGAATCAATAACATTAAAGTGTGTCAAAAATAAATTAATTAGGTCATATAAATTTTATGAGCAATAAAATATTATATATAATATCGCATCTGAATTATATACAAGTTTAACCATTTATAATCTTTTGTTAGTCCTTTTATATAAATATAAATTTAATTATTTATAGTCAAATAAAAGTATATAAATATAACTATTTTAATTAAATAATCTTTTGTAACATCATTCAATATTTTAAGCTTTAACTCTATCATGCTCATAACAAATTATTCATGTATGAGTATCAAATTTGTAATTTCGTATTACAATGTGTTTTCTCATTGTACAAAATCAAGAAGTTAACTATTTATAATCCACATCTTTCATATTCTTATAGTATTTCAAATACACAAAAATATCCTAAACTTCGATTTGATATTTGCTTCCCTAGATTTTTTTTTTTTTTTATAATGAAATTTCATTAAAACAAAATATTACATAAATGATTAAAATCATTTACGAAAATAAAATAAAACACCAAACTAAAATTAAGTGGAGGGAACGTAATCAACCTAAAAAATTTATGTGAGTAAAAACAAGCTGAAACTACATTCAGCAGTAAATAGAATAAATAAAACAACAAAGATCTCATCTAAATCTTTGGTCTTCAAACTAGCTACCAGTTGCAAACGCCATCTGAATAAATATTTAATTTTGTTCTCTTCCTTCAATAGTAGTCTAATTCATCCTGAATGCTTAAAATTTTTCATAAAATACTTTAAAAGGAAGATAAAAAAGAACAAAATGTTCATATCTAGTACGAGTTTAATAAATTTTTCTGCTAAAAGAAGAATAAAAAACTGATATTTAAAAAGTATCAAAAAATAAAAAAAAATAAATAGAAAGATAAATTAAACAAAAAAGGAAATAATAAACACAACACAAAAAATTGAAAATATCCAAAAAATAGTAAAGAAAATGATCTCCAACCAAGAGAAAAGTCTAGCCGAATTAAAATTCTCTCTTAGCTGAGAGAGAAAAGCAAAGTTGAGAGCAGCACCTTCAAAAAGAAGAGGAGAAATGAGGAGGTTAGAGCTTTATAGAGAGAGAGAATTTCGTGTACCAATATTGTCTTGCTTCCCTATAGTATTTCTATTCATTGTGAAATAGAAATGAATAATGAAAAAGAATAGCTAAAACAAAAATTTTAAAATATAAAATAGGAAAATTAAACACAATTCCTCTTTGACAAGTTTTCAAGTTCATCCTTGTAATAACATACCTATAGCTATAATTGTTATTAAAATTCTTTATCCATCATAAAATTCAACAAGTTTTTCATTGTACATGACATGAACAAGCAATATTCTTTCTATCAACTATTCCTATCTATTTTTAACCCAAAATAAACTTGAGGTTTCTTAAGTATGGACTTTACATTTGAATCTTCAGCATCAGCAATTCTTCTACATTTCAGCAGCAAATGATTTACCACAGCCACATGTTTGTGTAGCATTCGGGTTTTTGAAGGAGAATCCCCCACCTATCAGTGCATCGCTGTAGTCAAGTTGCATTCCGAACAGGAAGAGAAGGCTTTTGGGATCACACACTGCATCCACACACAAGGAATATGTGATAACTCAGAAACCAATCAGGAAAACTAAACAAAAAAAAAAAAAAAGGAAACAAAAATTCTCTTGCTTTATCTTTTAAAGAAGTATCATGTGACAATAAGTTGAAAACCAAATCATACATAGAAGTGAGAGGACAAGTTCTCGAAATGAATTCTCCTACATGATAGTTCTCTATTAAAGTAAAGCAGCATCAACTGTTTGCCAGCATTCCACGAGGGAGAAAGGCTCTAGAAAAAATTAATGTGAAAGCGACTAAAAGAGCCCTATTTCCAGCCCCAAAAGTTCCCGTATGTATTTTCAATATGCCATTGCAGTAACTTACAGCCTTTAATCTTTATCAGAATCACAGACAAAAATTTCAGCTATCATTTGAGACTACCTTTATCTTCCTAGTTTTAATCATTAGCAACATAAGTAATGACATCATCAAAGAAGCACTTCTATGATCACCATATATATATATATATATTTTTTTTTTTTCTTCTCAACAAAATAAAACAGATCTAAGTCTCAAACCAGCAACTTAGTAATCCAGGATTAATCTACTTGGTGAGTGATATTGTTATGCATTCCATCTCAATGAAACAATTTCCAAATAGAGGGTTCAAGGTCTACCTTTGAATCTGAAGGGTAATAGTCCTATAATCAGCATCACTAATCCTCTCAAGTTCTGAAGTCATAATTCTATTCAGTAAAATTATGAAGAAACAAACAACATAGATGGACAATAAAAATTCAGAACTTAAAATTAAAAATTGAATGAAAAAATCAACAGCTTGTGACAGTTAATTTTTAAGAAATAGAACATGTAGAACAAGATAAACATACCAATGACAAAACCATTATATTCAATGAAAGAATCATCTGGCCTAGCATTCTCTCTCTTCTCAAATTCCATTGTATAAGACATGCCAGAGCATCCACCTTGTTTAACCCCAATCCTGAGACACAGATCTTCATTCCGCTCAGATCTCATCTTATTCAAGTGCTTCAATGCATTGTCTGTCAATGAAATTGCAGGTGCTAGGCCCCCTGTTGTAGGTGGTGCTGCAAAAGATAAGGAAATAAATCAACCATAAATTAACTTGAAGAGGAAAAATCCATATTGAATCATGCATGCAAGGCTCGCATGTAAACTGAATTCTTTTCTGTGCAAGTATGCATATCTTACATTGAACTCGATGTCTTTTATGTGTATGAATACACAAAATATATATACACCAACCTATGGAATTTGTTTAGCATCCTCAGAAGTACAAGGATTTGATACTCGTATTCATGATTATGGTCATTGTGGTTTACATTTCATTAAACAATGCATCAACAAGATGCTCCTTATTTACCAGGCAATATTATAAATTTGAGAAAGAAAATTCATATATTTTGATCATGCATCTGAGATTTTCTATGTCAGCTAAACTGTCTATATGCACGTATCCATGACTTATATATCATAATATAAATTTATATGTAATAAACAGATGTCACATGAAACTAGTGAAACCTCAAGTTGAATCATCCCCTCTAACATTTACAAAAAAAAAATTGTCAAAGTGTCAATATGCAACAGCTTTTATTATATGCCATGACAGATTTTGTAAAAATAGATGGCTGTTTTTTTAATGAATGTTACACCAAAAAAAAAAAAAAAAAAAAAAAATTGTTATAGAGGATCTTAGTAGACAAATCCCACTTGTACATGAGATAACTGTACGGTACCAGAGATTCAGACCATCACCAACAGTTGAACAGAGTACATATGTTACATATTTGAGTATGATAAGATTCAGTATTACATAATTCAGAAGGAACAAACATGTCCCAAAGGTAGGAGGTCCAAACTGAGCTAGGCATTCCCCTACTCACCCATGTTTCTGTTTTTGTTCCATCTTTCCTATTTACTACCATTTTTTGTTTTACTGAACTAGTATAAATCATAATCATAGGTTCATTTCATGGATGAAGCAGATAGAGTCAGTTTGGCACAATAATTTTAATTCATAATTATACCAATCGGACTTTTGAAAATTGTTACTATAAAAATCAAAAATCAATTTACTGTTTTAAAAGTCACTATAAAGATCAATTTAACAATAAAATTAATTTTCTCAGTTGAGAATAACAATAAAATCAATAAAATTTTATCAAGGTACTTAATAATCTTGGATTATGAATCCTACTACAAGTTATAAGGCCTGGTTTAGGAGTGGTAGCATATAAAATTATATAGTTTAAATAATTGGGAAATCTATCAAAAGAAGGGGTCTTGCTGAAAGGTTAAAAATATATAAAGTCACAATTGGAAATCACTTTCGATTTGGGTTTAAAAATGTTGATCGCAATCATGATTTGGGTTTCCAATCACTTGCCAAGCCAGCTATTGAACTCATAAAATATTATTCCAAATGTCCCGTCAAATAGTTTTTTCTATTTGTGTCAAGAAGCTTACCCTGTCTTCTTCCTGCTTCCAACTATGACATCAGTCCGAGTACAATAGTTCATTATTCACCAATATGAACTATAAATAGAATAGATATACAGCAATAGGTACAACTGGAAACCACATTATATGCCTTCACCTGAGAAAACTAATGTAAAAGGGAAAACCAAGATCCGATTTATTTGCAAAGGCTAAGTCTACTACTCCATTTCTCAAAAGAAATTTATTTCCAGACTCATTGTCACTTAGGTTAAAGCAGCAAAGTGAAATAGTTAGTGTAAATTGTATTAAAATTTGTATTCAAAATACTTCCAACGCCCAAAAAGAATCAATTTAATCCAAATATTTACCTCTTTTCAGGTTATTAGCATGCTGTGAATAGTATTTCTTAAATCCAAATCTAAAAGGGTTCCTGGTACCAAATGTATTCTAATATGGAAAACTTGAGATTCAAATAAGAACCAAATTCATCATCCATGGAAAGCTTAACTAAAGGAAGAATTTTCAATAAGCCCAGATGCCATTCTAAAAATCAACCTTAAGCTGCAACACTCGAAATAACCAAAATCTCCATGATTGACCGGTAAATCCAAAAGGGAATTTCCCAATATAGTTTCCAAAAATCCACTGCCCACTAATATTCTGTACTCTAGCAAAATAACAATTTCCAGCTCAAATTCTCAATCCACATAAAAACACAGAAAGAAAACAGAGTAATCTGTTGAATTTAAAACTCTAAATGATCCAAAAGCAACAAAATTTTAGTAAATTCTCATATCTTTCTCGGTTATATCAAAAACCCATCAACAAAGAAAAAAATCTCCTTCATATGCAAATAAGTTTTTCTTTACTTTCTTCTAGTACCTTCAACAGAAGCTGATGCTTTGATAGACAGGGAATATTTCCGACGGTTGGAGAAAAAAGGTGATCGCTGAAACGACACGGATGAAGTTGAAGCTTGAGAAAGGATAGAGCTGCTAGAAATAGAACTGCTCCTCGAGAAACGCCGATCAACAGATTCACAGCCGAGGGTGATCGTAGCAGAAGACAACGCCATTGCCGTTTCTACTGTATTTTGTTTTTGGAGAAAACAGAGAAATGAAAAGTCGCAGAAGAAAATTAATTTACGAAAACAAGAAAAGAAAGACGAAGGGAGAAAACGGGGAAAACAGGTGGTGGGCCACGTGGCGCTGTTTTTTTTTTTTTTTTTTTTTTGAGGCTATAATTTTAAGATAAATTAGATATTTGGGTATAATAATGAAATTATTTTTGATAATTTACATGAATAGTCCTCAATTTTTCCTCCAATTTTTATTTTTTAAAACTTTTTACAATTATTATTTTAGTTTTAAAATTTATATGTCATAAATATTATTTTTCCCTTTAAAGGAAGATATAAAAATTAAATTAAAATTTCAATAAATATAATATTGATATTCAAAGTAAGAAAAATTGGAAAATTTAATACCTATTTTATTATTATTATTTAACGACTTTCTATATTTTGATTAATTTTTAATTATATTTGAATTTTATATGTAATTAATATCTACTTTAAAAATTATAAAAAAAAATGTTAATATTAATTGAAAGGTCTTGATTGTAAATTAGCAAAAATATTATTATTAATAGTAAAATAGTCACTAAATAATAAAAATATATAGGAAAATAAAAATTAAAAAAATTAAAAAAAGAGGAAAAAGAACCAACGGTGGGGATCAGAGACAAATTCAACAGCATTTGAAGGCACGTTTGAAGCTCTACAACTGCGTCACACCCACACTTCATCAGAGAAACCCTAGAAAGAGTACAGTACGACTGAGACGACGACGACGACAAATTTCTGAGCTCTCATTTGCAGATATGGCTTTTGCTTCGCGTCTCTTATCCAAATCCAAGCTGGTTAGTATTTTTTTTTTTCTTATTATGATTTTGATTTTCCAATTGGAAATGAAAAATGGGAACTTTAACGTTGAAGACGATTTTGTATGTGTTTGTGTTTGTGTTTTTTTTTTAATTTTTTGAAAAAAAACTAATAAATTTTGGGGTATTCTGTGGTGCTGATGATTGTTGTATCGTGAATTGAATCTGAAATCTAACAGCATTGGACTATACCGATGAAATTGTTGTTGTTTTTATTCGATCGTGTATTCTCTTGAGATCTCTCTGTTCTCCTGGTGGATAAAGTTTAAATTTTTAGATGCGGATTTTTTATTTTTTTTTGTGTTTTTTCCGAAGTTTTCTGTTGATACTATTCTAATGAAAATGGGGATCAAAATGGGAAGAGTAGACTCTGTGATGAAATATTCACAACGATTGGAACTCTAGTATGTAATATAGAAAGTGAACTTAATAAGAGAAAAGTATTAATAAATCGATTCTTTAGATGAGGATTTGTTTTTTGAAGAAGGTAGAGCTGACCTCTGTTCCTACTCATGATCCTTGATATCTTGCAGGCACTCTACTATTTCTATATTATACATTTGCTTTGTATTTTGTTTCATTTTCAAGAATGGGGTAGGTTAGGTTGTGCTCATCTTTTACATTTTTGCTTCTGACTGTGAGGGTTCATTTTATTGATTTTATACAGCTTCCTGCTGGTCAAATCCTTCTGAGGCCAGAGAATGTCATCCCAGTTCGTTCTTTTGCAAAAGAAGCCCCTGAAAAAGCTCTCAAGGGAGATGGTTTGTGACACTTTTACATTACTTGCATTTACTTCTGTTGTTAAGTAAATTCTGAGCAGTTCATGACATAAGATGTAGTTGTTATCATTGAGAAGTTAATGATCTTGTACTTCTGTCATATTTTAAGAAGCCTAGTGAATATCTCATATTATGAGAATAGGTTTCTTTTTGCTCTTGCATTGCATTAAAATTTATGTATACCATTTTACTCATCAAGAGAAGGGTCTCTGTTTGCTTTTGATGAAATTTTTATTTCCCTGCAGACTATTTTAATTCAATGGATAGTATCTATTTGGTAATTCATTTTATTTTACTCTGAGATCCATTCAATCTTGGTTTTAATTATGTTGTGTGCCCCTTGGGTAAATTATCTTAAATTTGATCTACTCTTATATGGGCATGTTAACCTTATCATTTTTCTTGCCCGTATTATTTATAATTTCTGATTTATTGATGGCTATAGTAATCATCTTTTTCCTATTTTCCCCAAAATTGTGACTAATTGTATTTGTGTTTCATGGACAATAAGTGTTCACTTTGCTCTCTGTGGAACAGTTACCACTTGGAGATGTAGATAATTTTTATGTCTTGTAGCATTGTGGAACTATACTCGTTCAATTTAATCCTATTATTTTTAAAACTTTGGCAGGAATATGTGGATGTGTAGTTATTCAATCTCTTATATTCTATATTGGTAACCTTAATCTGTGTTCAAATCATCATAATTTACTTGGTATTCTATTTAAAGAACTTAATTATCAGTATGTGTGCTTTGATTTCTCTATTTACTGTAGCTTCTAATTTGTATTTTATTTGTAATTTTTGTATAACCTGCTAACAGGTGTTTTATTATCTAAATTTTGATACTTTATTACATTTTTATATAAATTTAGTTATACTTTGCCCAAGAAAATTTGTCTCTAACTTATGACATCTATTTGAGGTGATAGAAATGTTGAAAGGGATATTCATGGAGGTTAAGAACAAGTTTGAGACAGCAATGGGAATACTGAAGAAGGAAAAGATCACTATTGCTCCTGAAGATCCTGCAGCAGTTGAACAATATGCCAAAGTCATGAAAACTATTAGAGAGAAGTAAGTTCTTTTTCCTAATCTTTATTTTACTTCCTAAATTAAACTACCTTTTTTTTTATCTTTTTGTGGAGCAAGGGGAGAGGAATATTCTCATATCTTGGAGCAGAAAACATTATCGTTAGGCAATATTAGCGCATGTGTTGCATTTAAAATTCCTTAGGGTTCAGTATCCAATGAATGACTCGTACCTTTTTGGGTTTCATTGTCTCTCATGATCCAAGTTTTCCATCCATCAACTGTTTTACACACTCACTATTGGTAGGGAATTAAGGAATTTTTCACAAAAGAATAAAAGAATAGTCTTGTACAAGAGATTGGTGATTTATTCACATCCTAGAAGGTTAGACCTTTTAATGCAATATAATATCCAATTACCGCAGTCATCTTTTTTATGAACTATGTATTAACTTTAATTAGATTTTGGAAAATACTATCAAGCGTCATTGTAACATTAGCAATGACTTCAACTAATTAGTATAATTTTCTTTTAGTTGTTCTAAAAACTGAAGTTTTCTATTCATGTCGTAGCCATAGTTGTTGTGACTATCCAAATCCAAGTTTATCGCAAAATTTCTTATTATGAACATCACAAGGATTTCTCCATAAACCTTTTGTGTAGATTTGAACAGAAATTTCTACAACTTCAATTAATTAGTAAAATTTATCATCCTAAGAACTAAAGAAATGTTCTGACTATTTGTAACGGTGTTGGCACTAAAATTTCTGCTGTCACCCAAAATCCAAATTCTTCCAAAGGGAGGAAGACTTCTCTGTAGGCTGTCTGTAGGAATTTGATAAAAAGTTATAACTATTCCTTCATGAGTCAATAGATGGTGTGATTAATTGTTCACTAGTGTATAGTCAAAAATTAAAGATGGTTACGCTGCTATTTGATGGAGGTAGTTGGTAACTGTTTTCCATCTTTTTCTCATTGATGTCTGATTTTGCAACCAGATACATTATCATTCTGGCTTGAGGTTGTATAGCCCTAACCTGAGACAAATAGAAATCACTTTCTTGAGGTAGCTTTCTGCAGGGTTCCTGGGACATGAAAAGATTATAAGAAGACAGAATGAAGGAGTTGAAACCTCTCCTAAAAGACCTACATAGACTTTTATCGGCACATGTGCTAAGCTCAACATATAGAAAGAATTTAAATATATCTTTGATTAGCTTTATCTATGGGAAAAATATGTTCTTTCAGTAATGCTGCTGACAGATAACAGTGTATTGTTATCTGAATAAGTGATTCTGTTGACTGGGCTGGGGAAAACTATCTGTTTTTTGGTATAAGGAATTTTCCCTTATCTTATTTGTTCCAACTTGGTTGCATTTCTATTGATGATGTTCTTGTTTGTCCTGCACTTCATATCTGATCCATCTGCAGTGTGATTTCATCTTCTATGATTGGTATTATCAAGCTATATCCAGCTTTTCAATTTATGGAATAAATTTAGGCTGCTAGTTGGATTGTGGTTTAGCAGCAGTACTTAATGGTTATCATACATAGTATTTCAGTTGTTTAGGGAGTTTGACACTTCCGGTTATGTTAACTGGTTAATGTTGCCTTTTCAGGGCAGATCTTTTCTCTGAATCCCAGAGGATACAGTACACAATTCAGACGAAAACCAAAGAAATTCCAGATGCCAGAACCTATCTATTGACATTACAGGAGATAAGAATCAAGTATGTGCATTATACTAGTTAGATTCCCCATTTTACATGTTCACATTAAAAAAAATAAAAGAAGAGATTTTATGGCTCCTTTTGGCCTGCAATTCAGAGACCTTATTACCTCCATGCTCCTTTTCACATAATTAACTATGGATATTAAAAATCTTGTCTCAAATATTTGGCAGGAGAGGCCTCAGTGATGAACTTGGTGCAGAGGCAATGATGATGGATGCACTGGAAAAGGTTGAGAAAGAAATCAAGAAACCTCTTATGCGAAATGACAAGAAAGGCATGGCTATTCTGATGGCAGAGTTCGACAAAATCAACAAGAAGTATGTAGCTCAGCTTTAGAACTTTTCTGGTCAATGCATGTTCTTGAATAATTGTGTTCCTCTAATTATTGGTTCATTTAAGTTTTGTCAAATATGTCCAATTATGGTTATTATCTTGTAACCCTCTAGTTCATGTCTGGAGAATCTATAACAAGGGCACAAGTTTGGTCATCCTCTCTGATTTTAATTGTGCCAGGCTAATTGTTTTCTTTTCTTTCATTCTCCATATTAAAAATTCTCTAGAAAAGCTATTCTGGTAATCTATTCACTTAGAAAATTTTGGGACACATAGGGGACTTCTACTTTTAGAAAAAATTGTTGTCCGCAAATTCTTTGATGAAAATTACAAGCATGTGTTTATTTCTACTGGCTGCAATATCCGTGTTTTACCTTAGGCTACAAGGTCTTTGGATATTTGTTTAAACGATTTCATAGAAATAAATATATCTGTACGTATATTGACGACATACATGCGTCCTGATTTGAACATGCATCTTTTCCAGGCTGGGAATCCAGAAGGAGGATCTGCCCAAGTATGAAGAACAGCTAGAACTCAAGATGGCTAAAGCACAGTTGGAAGAGCTCAAAAAGGAGGCAACTGAAGCAATGGAAATCCAGAAGAAGAGGTATGTGACAAATACTTGGACCTTCCTGATATTGTATTGTGCCGTGGCTCACTTTAGCATTCTAATATATTACACTTGAATCTTTAAGTCCATAAGATAATAGTATATGTGAAAGATGGAAGTTACCAGGCTGCTTTTATAGAAAATTTGACTGGTTTCTGATAATTGTAAAATGTCAAGCACTCACTTTTATGTTTTTTTTTTTTTTTTTTTTTTTTTGGGCTTCATATGTATATATAAGCTGTTGTCTAGAAGTGGTGAAAAAAATGAAAACTTATCCATATCTAAAATGAAATTCTGTAACTCTAGTTGGGTTATTGTTTTGAAGCAGAAGGAGCAGCATCTCCTAGATGCCAATACTTTAAAGGCTAAATTTGGTTACTGGTTATAAATAAAGAGGTTTGATGTGTTCCTTGTTATCTTTATAAGTGTTAAAATATCCGACTCTAGAGTCGATCTCTTTGGGCTTAAAATGGTTTCATTATGGATGTCAGTTGAACCATTAATCATTCTGCTTCACTTTTTCTTTATTTTTCCAGAGAGGAGTTCAAGGATGAGGAGATGCCCGACGTGAAGTCACTCGATATTAGAAATTTCATCTGAGGGCCATACTGTCCCTGTCTGAATATTGCATTTTGTAGTTAACAATGTTGATTTGAGCCGTGAGTGGTTCAAAACAGAGTGATACTCAATTCTAAAGAATAAGAATGAATTTTTAGAGTTCATACTTTGTCTTGCTCTTCAATCTGGCCGATGCTCGTGTAACTGAGTATTGGCACTCTTTTGACTCATTCAGACGTTTGAAATTGAAATATAGTGATTGAAAATTTCCATTTTTTTCCCTTTCTTTTGAGTATATCTGTTTTAATAATGTTTGTAGTTGCTCAATTGTGAAAGTTGTGCAAGTTACATTTTATTAATTTGAAATATGCATTGAATGAACAAATGCATCGAAGAAGTCTTCTATAGAATTTCAAACTTCATTTCCATTGGTTTCTTTATATGTATGTATATATGCATTCGTCTACTTTCCATTTTGCCTATAAATTATTTTAGTTTATGCAATGATCACTCTAAGACTTTCATTTCCTATTGGCAATGCAAACTGGATTACTATGAAAATTCACATGGGACAAAGGCCCTGAGAAGTACTTTATCCACCAAAGAAACATACAGTAATATTTGATAAAAATAATTTAGATAAATATATCAAAATTGTGCATCAGAACTCTCGGATGCTTAGTTATAGAAATTATTTAGGTAACTATCAATTATTAGATAGCATAAACAACAGAACTGAAAGAACAAAGGCTCTTGCCCATAAATAAACAAATACTTCCCTCCTATAAGGATCAGCAGTTCAAGACTTGATTTTCTTACTTGATTTAGATCTTTGATCTCTGTTATTCCTTTTCTTGGCGTTTTTGTCAAGATCGGTGTTCTTGTCGGGCCTATCGACCTTGTTTTTGTTTGATTTGTGAGATTTCACACTAATGACACTACCTGGGTCTACTTTCCTACTTCCATTTTGCACAGCATCCTCAAAATCAGCTTCTCTGTCCACAATGGCATACTGCTGAAGCAGTTCTGGGTCTAACATGCTATCTGTCTCGGCATTCATTACATCCTGAAGAGTGCCTCAGAATATAAAAATGATCTTTTCCAAAATCCATGAAGGAAAGAAAGAGAATACATATATATATATATATATATATATATATATATACATAAATAAACTACTAACCTTGATTTGCTTGGCTCCTTCATTAAGATCTTCATCTAGAGATACCGGGTGAGGTTCCAGTACAATCTGCAATAATAACAGGTTGTATCAGATAGTAATGTCACATTCCCTCAAACCATGCATTCGAACCCTACAAATGTCATGTCACCCCCCCTCCCCCCACACATAGTAGAAACTAAATTTTGTATGTATGTGAGGCATCATTGCCTGCTAATAGTAATTAATATTTCATACAGCAAAGCCAAGATTTGTAGCAAAGTTGATATCGATCTTAATCATCAAGGATTAGATACTAGTTTCTGAACCTTTGAATATATCATAAATATTTCCATTCCCTGCTCTTAATGTTATTAAGCCTACCTTTTTCTCTGATGGGTGGGTAGGATATAATAAACAAAGTACTGACAATGATAGCATTCAGGATATAAAACTGACCCAAAAAACATAAGGTTATTATTATCATCACCATGGAGGGAAACAGAGTAGGCAATGGTCACTACTGAAAATAATTCAATTTTCCTTTTTTCCTAAGTCCTTTTCCAATTTTGTCTTTCCTGATTTTGCAATCGAGAGACAAAGGTAATTGGCAGTAAATATTGTTCTAACTGAAGGGAGACAGTCTAAAACACCACCAATAACAAGCCTACAAAGAAGATAAAGCATCATCACCAGTATTCGAGTAACAGATTCACTGATTGGACTTTCCTCGTGTAAAACTTACTCTATTTACTAGTGTTCACCAATTTCACTAAAAAAGAGTGGAGAGAATTCAATTGAAAGAAGAAAGATATACAAGGACCATTAACACAGGATCCAAAGCAATCATACGCTTACTTCTTTAAGTCGAGGCATGGTTGACTCAATCTCCTTGGATGAGACACTGTATAGATATTTATAGAACTTTTTCATTGATTTGATGAATAAAGACAATATCTGCTGCCTTTCCAACTTCATTTCTGCCTGAAAAACAAAATGTTATTGGAAATATTATTGGAAATTAACAGCAGATTGATTGCTCTTCATTAATAAAGGCACCAATACACTTAAAATGAAAAAGAAATAATTTGTTCAAGTTAAGCCCAACTCCAATACTCTAACGTCAAAAGTTTTGCCTCTGAGGACCTATGAGTCCTGGCCTTTCCATACAACTGGCCTCTTAACATTAATTAACTAGGCTATTCCACTCCAGGGATAAACAGACTTTATAACACTTCCTCTTAAGTTATTCTACTAAAGCTTTTTTTCAGAGAAAATTTGTCCCTAAGGCAACCAATTGTGTCTTTCTTGGATATGCTTCTTAGTCCAGAAGATTGCAATTATTGGTTCTTTTATTGGCTGAAAAAGAGTAGAACATGCATTTCTTGCAAAAACACTCCACTATGCATTTAACTACAGAGATATATTATCCACTATCTGCCTACCTATCATCTACTAATATATAATACCATATGATTCACTAGAAATGGTAGGTCCAAAGAAGACGGACAGAGGGGATCCACAAAGGGAGTGAAGTAGAGAGTGCAAATGGAAAATTTTGTTAAAAAAGGTTCCAGCTGAGGTATTTCAGTTTACATGCATTACATTTTTTATATTATTAACCAGTATGGGGATATTGGTGTTACATGCTCTTTAATTAACTAACATCAATTGATTACCTTATATGAATGAAATCTTTGAGACTACACAAGCTAATATTGATGTAATCAAATTAGAAGAAATAAAACCAAGACTTGATTATATATCCTTTCACCAATGGGAGAGATTATTTTCCTTTTTCCCGTTATTAAATTATAGATACAGTATCTATTTTCCTTTGTCTATTTACATATACGGGAAAGATAATAAAGTAGCACACCTCAATATTGGATACATCCTTTCTCTGCAATCCCATGGAAAGCAAAACAGAAGTTTGAGCATAGGATAGTGTAACAGGAAGTCTCCCCAAGAAATATAGACGGCAAAGCTTCGGAACTATATCTAAAATCTGCAGAAAATGAGAAGGGGAAACATATATTTCAGAATTGATAGAAACCTGATGTGAAGCACAATAAATTAGAGAAACCAAGAACAGCCCCAACTTTTTGCAGTTCAAGTCAACCAAGGAATAGAGAAAAGTTCTTGTTTCCCGAGTTACATTTTGCCCCAGAAATAGCTTCCACCTGTCTATACTCTATCCAATCCCCCAAAAATAAGTAAAATAAATCAGGGTTCAGATAAGTGATTCATTATTTCAGTTTCAGATTTTTTTTTTCTTTTTGTAAAAAAAAAAAAAAAAAAAGATCAGGGAGTTCTTAAAACCCTAACCAGGATCATATAAAGTAGATAAAATGACTAGCTAATAATGCTACTCTTGCATGTTGAAGCATAGGACAATTGACTCTTTTTGTGAAAATATGCTACTTCAGCACTTTTATAGAAACCTGATTAAACTTGTATGTGAATATCTCTCATGCAAATAACTTTGAAACTTTAAAGTCCTCTTGAAAGCTTTTTACTTTAAGATCAAATAGTAGGAAAATAGCACAAGCTTAACAAGGAAAAGCACATGAAGCCTTCTAAAACAATGCTTCACATCAAATTTTATCAACTCAGGATCTTACCATGTGAAAATCAGCAAGATTATTGGTATAAGCCTCCAGTCGCTTCATATCATGGGGAGACAAAACTTCATTACTTGACTTTAAGAATCCATTCGAAGAAGAGGCCAAAGTGGGATCCAGATCATTGAAGTTAATTTTTGGATCCAAGACGCTGCAATTACATGGCATGCATAAGCATAGTTTAAACAAAATATACTAACTGGAGAAGAAACAAATGTCTTCATACCTCATGGCAAGCTTGTACTCCATTGCATGAAAACTAAAACCTAGTAACTCGGTAAATCTCCGCCTGTAATCTGAGAAAATCAAGGATGAATAAGTCTATGAACTCCTAAATACACAATAGAAATTCCAAAGGATATAACAAGACTCACCTTCATGAAATGGGCGGAAAAAACCCAATTCATCAGATTCACTAACTTCAATATCGTCAGTATTTAATGGCTTCAGTACCATACATGTATGCTCACCAGTCACATTACTCTGATTCAGGAAAGATAATTTAAATCCAGCAATTTATCCTCTAGAATGAATATAGAAAAAGATACATACGAACAGACATTTGCAGCTAAATTAATAAAGAATCAATGGCACTCAACTGGAATATGGCCAATGTAGAATGGAGCAAATTTATGTTTCCTCCAAAATCTGAAAAGATCAAGGGTAAGCCCAAAAGAGACACCAAGATAGTGCAGCTTCTCTGGCCTCCTGTCACGAAGATGAACCAACAAGGGTGGGAGGTCTGCTTTAGGTTTAATATTTTCTTCCAGCAAAGACACCTGCAGAGCCAGTGTACAATGACCAGACTATTAGAGAGAACAGAGTAAACATGAGGCACAAGAACAAAAACATTGAAAAGTCTGTTTTAGTGTGAGTGGGTCATGGTGCAAGAATGAGGGAAGAGGAGTTGGTTTTTAGCAGAGAGAGAGAGAGAAGTGGAAAACAAGCTATGAAAATCAATTTTCCATATAATGAAGCAAGAGCATATTAAAAAACTAAAAAAAAAATGGAATATAGAGATATATGAACCTTCTCTGCAGCTTCAGTGACTTTTACTTGTGGAGTTTCTTGAGCATCTTCAGAATCAAATTCAGAGATTGGAGTCAATTGCCCTTCAAAGTATCTACACATATTACACGCAGAAAAAAATTAAGCAGGCAATCCTTTTCTCAAAACAAGAGCGAAAATGGAGAGTAAAAGAATCAATAACACTTAAGATTGGATGTGGTCCATATTGCAAATCTGTACCCCCCAGTTTTATATAAACAAAATGTAAACATATAAATTTTCAGGAGAAGCAAAATAAGATTAAACAAGAACATAGATATTCAGTGCCAATGATTCATGGGTCTCAAGCATCTAATATGAGAAATGTGGTTTGAAGTTCTAGGACTAGCTTTAGTTTGCATCAGTACTATCCATTTTTGGAAAAACACTCAACTGGTGAGCACAATAATGGCCAGAGTCTTTGTATTCTTGAGACCTTAACATGAATATCTTTTAAATCACTGTATCAAGCCTACGAAACAGTAAACTTCTATTATTAGGAATTTCAGCCAACTGAGAATGGGAGCAGGCAACAAGAGAGACACCAATGTGTTACAACACAGACACTAATTCATTTGAACTTTAGTTTTAACCTTAACCTTATACAGTTAGTAAATTCTATAAAGAAGAAGCAACATATTATTACCAAAACCTTTTCACAAGCAGTTTGAAAATCTATAATAGTGAAAGTCACCAACCAGACACAGAGGTGAAAATTGCAAGAAACATTAAAGTACCTCATCAAAAGCTCTACAGCAGCAGATCCATATCCAAGCTGCAAGAACGTGAATTAGGGGAAAAAAAGACCAAGTGGAGAGTTACATAGGGCAGCAGCCTAGTTATAATGAGAATCCAAGAGAGGTAAGAGGTACTTTAGAGGTTCAGTAGGTACAAGATTACCTTCATTGCACTTGGATGGGTGGCTATGCGCACAATTCGAGCACCTGAAAGGCTTGGAAAAACTGTGTCTTGAAACTGTTGACAAAATTTCCATGGTATTTGGTCCCCAAATGGCTGGTAACCATCACTTAAGCTTCTCATGGCAGATTTACGTGAAATTTGTCCTTCGAGAGAAACCTGGATGTTAAAATCATTTTTCAAGAACTATAGAAAAAATTAACCTCCAACATATATCATGATTAAGCATGCAACATATTCAATCCTGAAAGGAATATGCATTTGAGGACTCGAATATTCAATTTGTAGAATGTCGATTAAATGTCGATTAACTATATGTTTACAAATATGGAGCAGAAATAAATTTATCTGCCTGGGTGGAAGGAGAGATGATGAGATTTTGGGGAAGTAGATAAGAGTGTACTGCATCAATATCCTCTTAAAACATTTTACCTAAAAAAGTACTGATTGTCATACACTATCTCAGTTTCCAAATTAATTCTAGAACACATTCATACATCAGCAATCATAGTAAGCTTTGAGCAATATCCCAATCATAGTTTTCTAAAATCAAAGAAAACTCAGAATCTGAAGATTCATAAAAAGAAAAGGGCGCACAAAAGACTCAACCTCATCTAATTTTCAATAATGAGAAATGGATACCAGAATTAAGGAGCTGACTATTTCCAAGAAGTACATCCTACTTACAAATCCAAACCTTGTCCATGTCAAACTACTCACAAAATGTAATCATTAAGCAACAGACTACACATACTAACTTCTATCAGAATAGAAAAATCTAAGAGCATTTGTCTTGTCAACTGCAACAAATTTGACACCCAAAGAAGAATGACTTTAAAACAAAGGAGAAACTCCCAAAACAAAGCAAAGGAATAAAAATCACTTCCTAGTCTTAAAGAAAATGGGAAAACTCCCAACTACTATCTGTAGGGCGTGAATTAGGAATATCCTCAGTCACATGCGAAAGCTTAGAATGAAGAAACACGGGAGCTTAAAATAAAGAAAGCCATGAACAAAAATATCAAATGTGGCTCACCATGGAAGTGTACTGAAAACTTGTAGTAGAGGAGCCTGCTACAGCCCCTCACCACTAATAAGCTGAAAAGTGTATCTTCACATTTCTTTTTTTTTTTTTTTTTTTTTTAGCAGGGAAGGGGACGAGGCATGCAAATATGCATGTCTGAGAAAAGATAAGCAAACCTGGATAACACACAGAATATCAGGAAGGTGATTCTTTGTCTCATCAACAGGACCTGGAATAAAATTAAATCAGCAGCAGAACAACAATAAATTAATGGGAAAAAAAATCCAGAACAGGTAGCAGATATACCAAGCAGCACAAACAGGTGGTGGGCTGGAGCATCAGCCATCAATTGTAAATCATTAGGAGAATTTTTATAGTGAGAAGCAACATACAAGGCCATCATTCGCTGCAAGTTTCCATGATACAAATACATTAGATAAGTGAAGAAAATTATTGCGACCAATAGAATCTCAACGAAATTTATTACCTGCAAAAATAACTCACTGTCTTTATGGTAGGAGAAAAGTGTATCACGATTAACATAATAGAGATCACAATCGCTTGGTGGGGGTAACCTAATTTAACAAGGAGATAAGGTTTTCACTCAAAGAAAGAAAATACACCAAATTTCACCAAATTTTATAATTGGTACAATTCTAACCTGCTAATACCGGGGACAGAATTTGTGACATCCAGACAAAGCAAAGAATTGAGCCATGATTCTATTGGATCACCAGTAGCATATCTAATAGACTCATTGAGTTCTATCTTTTTAAAAAGTCTGCCTGCAGTTCAGGTTCAATCAAATGTGAGCAAAGCAAAGGGATCACGTAACAAGTTATAAACTCAAAAGCTACAGCATGAAAGAGCAACAAAGAATAATTCATGCAATGAAATGCTACGGAAAAATGCTGTTCCAGTATTCAACCCTCCCACCCATCCCTTCACTGGCCCCCTCTTCCCCATCATAGACCAAGGGAAATAAAATAAAATAAAAAAATTTTAAAAAAAAAAGAATCTACCCTCGTCCTTGCTGCCAATCGAGTAATTCATTTCTAAAAAACATTATTTAGGTAGCTATTTAGCCAAATTTCATATCTAAAAAGTTGAAGTGAATAAGATCATTTTACGAAGGTTTATCAATAATGCTTTTCATTTAAAAAAAAAAAACACAGAAAACAACATCAACTGAACTTTTAAAACTTCTTTAGGACAACAAGATCCATGATAATGTGTCAAGTAAAAGCTAAACCGCATCAAAATACTTTTTACATCCAAAATATTCAATAGCAACACATAGCTAAACATGACATGTTAAGAAAACTAAAATGAGCTAGAATACCTGAAACAGCACCTTCTGCACATTTAGCTGACCTCTGACTTTGCTCCTCCAGCTGCTGTAGCAGTTTCAGTGACAGAGACCGCCCAGTCCCTTCATACCTAGAAAAGACAAAGGTGCATGTTTATGGCTCTAAAGGCTCATGAATGATTCTAGAAACAAGAAACTCTAAAAAACCTAATAAGGGTGAGGAGCCAGGAAGTTACTTTTGGCTGAGCTTGTTAGAGGGGGGAGGGGTGGTGTAGGGGAGCTAAAAGTGTTTGGGAAAAGGATATTTGACCATTCTCTTTATGAAATTTTTTTGAATAGTTAAGTAAATTGAACAAATAAACCAAAGTTGTTGCACAACTAGTAAATCTCCAAAGTGTTAGTAGAGGAGAATTTGTGCTCAAGATTTTTTTTTTTTATAAAGAAATAAAAGCTTAGAAAATTAAAGATATCATTCTTTCCAGAGGCCCCTAAGAAAGCCAAATTTCCCGGATCCCAGATTCATTTTCTTCTCCATGCACTCAGGAAAGAGAATTATATGAAGTAATCTGAATATTGTAGTTCGTACCCATTCACAGTAGATGAAAGGAAGACAAGGTAAGGACCAAGCAAGGACTTTACAACTGGCAGTGGAATGGCAGCTGCTTCATCAATCACCAGCAACTCAACCTGAGAGAGCTTTTCATGTTCATGTGGTTGTATATACTGCATGGAAACACAGCAATTCAGAGTCAGTAATAACAGATGTTGTAGTCATAAGTAAGAATATATATGAGTTTTTGATACATCAAGAGGGCATGGGGCAGAGATTAACATTAAGACCTCCCAGAGTGAACTAGTGTGGAAATATCCACAAGGAAAGTATCTTCTACTGGAGTTAGAATTTAGTAGTTAGATTTAATATGCTTGACCTATGCCCAATTCAAATCTAAAAGGTGAAATAGTTCTATACACCACAATCATTAGAAAGAAGAAAAACAACCAGTCGTTCACCTATAGGTTCATAATAGTGTATTTACCCCAAGGAAAGTATCTTTTATTGGAGTAAGAATTTGGCAAGTTAGACTCTGTATGTTTGACCCATACCCAAGAGAACAATTCTGAACACCACAATCATTAAAAAGAAGATAAACAATCCAAATGAAAAAGAAGTTTCATAAGATTTCACCAGTCAAGATGCAGCAAATGGAATATATTTATATACATATTTGAGGATAAAAAATGTAAAGAAATGGAAGCAGAACTCTGCAATTCGTGATTTCCTCCACATGGTACCTTTCAGATCCAAACTTAAAAACTCCCCAGTATAACAAAATTAGTACATGAATGAAAAAGGAAAATGTCAGCAGTTTCTGGAATAATTGCATATACCATGTCTAGTTAGGGACCACTCAAATTACAATATCCAGCGATGTAAAAAGTTTGTAAAGATCAATGCATAAATAGAATATGAGGAAACAATTGTTTATAAGTTGAAGTACAGTTACAAAAATAAGTTAAAAATCGAAAATCACTCACAAGACTCGAATATATAAATCTGTATCACTAGTATCATACTAGAGTAGGTCTTTGGATCTTGTAAGAAATTTAGAAGAGGACAATATTCTAGCCAGCTTTGTTCTTTGACTGGACTGACAGAGAGCTTGAAGTTGGCAAGAAGATCTTAAACAAGCACTTTTATTTTAACTTAGCTTGACTGATAGTCATCTGGTAGTCAAAAATTGGTTATGACACGCTAAACAGATTTCCAAAGCAAAAACAAGATGACATAGATCAAAAGAACAATGATGTAGTGAAACTCATCTGGACTTTGCACTAATTCATTTGCCATAACTCTAGATATCCAACTTACTCTCACTAGGAGTCCAAAACGCCACAGATAAGGCTGAGAACCTTTTGAAGTCTGATAACATAAATCTTTGTGCCTGTTTTCCACATATCCACCAACACTTCTTTGCCTTAGAAGATAAACAGTAAATAACCTGATGCTGAATTTATTCAACATTTGAGCAACCCTTGGATAAAGCTAAAAATCTGATATATCAGTATACCTCTATACCATGCATTGAAGTGATGGAAGGAAACAAAAGCATGAAGGCTCATCCATAGGCTGAGCTATGTCTTGAAGTCAAAGGTACAAAAGTTTTGTCTAATGCTTGAAAAACATTCAGGAAAAAAGGAGGAACAGGACTTTAGTGAGTTGGCAAAAGAATGTTTAGGAAGATCCTTAATATGATTAAGGAGTGAACTTTAGAACTACGTAAATAAACCCATCACTTATTTTTGGACGAAGTCGGACAGAAATACATATGAAGACTAAAACCATCAGCAAGTAGTGAAAGATAAACAAAAAGGATGAAGAAAAACCACATCCATCTCATTAAGAAAAATAGACTTGATCACTCTATTAAAATAAGGTTCACGGAGTAGTAAAACTAAATACCTGGATTGTCTGTCGATGTTGCTTGTAAATATTAATTCGTATGGTTGTCTTCTTGAATTCTGGATTTGTGCTTTTTACCACATCGTAATCCAAATGTTCCTGGAAAAAAAGGTCAATGTGAAAAATAAAGGATATCATTCTCCTTTATGATGGGATATATGCACCCATAGCCTGGAAATGAATACTCCTAATATATAGATCACGGAGAGAATTCCAGTTCCTAGATCTACAAGTATCTCTCTCTTGAATGCAGTATCTTCAGGAGCTTCACATGCACAAACTAAGGGTTATTTGGCAATCAATTGTTTTTAAAACAAAAATTGACTAATTATTGTACTTATTTTACAAAAAGATATATGTAAATATTATTACATTTATTAATTATATTTTTACTATTTAAATATAGAATTATAAAATTCAAATGTTCAAAATTTAAAAATATAGCTAATTTGATTTTTGTGCTATTTAAATATAATTTTTCATTTCTAAAATAATTGTCCAAGTACACTATAAAAGATTTCTCTGCAGACAAATTGTTCGCCAAAATATAGTCTCCATTTTTTTCCAAATTCAATGATAATAAAACTGTTGTAGGCAACACACCAATCTTTTGTAATTAACATACAACTTAGGAATATCTTTACCTTATACTCAAGCACGTCAAATCCTTTGCAAACAAATTCAAATAGAGTTTTCAGATTCTCTGGGCTTGGTGCAGTTACAAAGATATTAGAATACCTACAACGAAAATGCCAATAGATTCAGTGCTTCAATAAGATCCATGTAAAAGGAACAGTATGTAGTGTTTTCCAACCAAATTACCCAGCACCAATAGCTCCTGCAATTGCAAGACCAAGAGCAGCTGACTTCCCACGACCACGAGCCGCAAGCAAAGCAACTGTGCTGCGAAGCGTCTTGTCTAGAACCGCATCAAGAAATGTAATAACAGCTTTTCCCTAAATTAATCAGGAGGAGGTCAATGCCAAATATTAGTTTCACTAGAGATAAAGGTAAAATGGACAAGCCCTTACCTGATCCAATGTAAAGCACTTCTTAATGAGAGGACCAACTGGGAAATCATCACTCAGTTGTTCTTTCAAATTCTTGAGATCCTGCTCTGCTTCAGATAGCCCTTCAGAGTCCTTTTAGCAGTAGCATAAACAAAAATAAGTAAAACACAATTTGCAGCAAGAAAATTTATTATCATTTCATCATCACAAAAGTTGTGTTACTTCCATGTAAAAGTCAAGGTAACTAAAACCACTTATGCCACATCAAGAATACTAGACATCTTGATGAGAATTTTCTAAGAATGTGTAATACACGTATCCATACAAATTGCATAGGATGTTACAGGGACTTCAAGTGGGCGCAGTCAGAACATGCAACTTTCAAGGAGCCTAATTGCAAAACCACTTTAAATTCCATGAAGAAATGGAGCATACCTCTCGAACTGGAATAGGTGCAATTGACTTCATATGTGAAGAAATTGGTAAAATATTTAATTCATCATCCATAACAATACACGCTTTGCATGATGCAAGAGAAAGTAAGAAACGTTCGTTAAAGCATCCAGTTGCCTGAGCATGAGATTCGGTACGAAATCTATCATGGACATCCTGCAATAAGCAAACTATATAAGTACTCAGGCAACACACAGCAGCAAATGACAAGAAAAATTAGAATATGTTCATTAACAGAAGAATAGACATGTTTCTCTCAGTGATGAAAACAACTAGCAAGCTACAATACATATCAAGACTCATTCAACCAAATTGATCATTAGCATATTAAAGCAGATGAGAGTGGTGAAGTTCATTAGACATCATTCAATAAAGTTATTTTTATCTTCCAATATCCCAGTAACCCCAAAGCACAAAAAAGAAGAAGGAAGGAGAAGAAAGAAAAAAGAAGAGAGAGACTTTAATCAACTTGGAGCTCTAAAATCAGACTATTAAGGTGGCAAAACGGAGGGTTCGGATGGTGAAACGGAGGGTATACGAACCCACGCGCAAGATAGTGATTTAACTCTAGAAGATAGTTTTAATGATAGAGAAGATAGTTTTATCGAAGATAGTTTTAGCGAAGATGATTTTAATGATATCGAAGATAGTTTTAATGATATCGAGGCGCAAGATAGTGAGTTAATTCTAGAAGATAGTTTTAATGATATTGAAGATAGTTCTAATGATATTGATGCGCAAGATAGTGATTTAACTCTAGAAGATAGTTCTAATAATATCGAAAATAGTTCTAATGATATCGAAGATAGTTCTAATGATATTGAAGATAATTCTAATGAATGTGACTTTCTTTTGATATAGACAAATATAAGTAGTAATACCAATGTATGCACATGGTGGAGTCTACTCTGTAGGAAATAGCACGATCACTCAGTTTATGACCTTGATTATTTCTTTCTTTGAAGTATAAGTTTGGGGTATGATATGCTAAGAACTTAAGTATGCCTAGCTGATAGTTTGTCATATCTTTTCTGTCTTGGAATAAAGAATGAATAGCTATACTGACGACATGCATTTCTCCCCCTTAATGCCCTTCCTTTTAGGTGCTAAAGTAATAATAGATCATTAGCATTTTTATGTAATTGTTTACTCTCTAACTTATTGCTTTACAGTTTCTAATTCCTTTCGTTAACATTTCTCCCTCCTCTCCGATCTCTTTAAGTCCAATATCATCAAAAGAAACTTAACTTGTATTAATTCACCATACTGGAATGATAATACAAGTACTTCTCAGTTCCTGCCTTCCTCTGAAGGCAAAAGTTATCACAACCTACAGTATGTAAGGAGTTTCTTAGTTCCATTGTCCTCTCATAATAGAACTACATAAACAAATCATTCTTTTTCACAATCTTGGAAATTATGGAAGAAGTTTCTTGGTTCTCTACTTCTCACATATAAATAGCCAGCAGCGACAAAAATTCTTCTCAAGATCATGAGACACAGAGAAATCACACAACAAAGAAGTACATAATTTTAAGAAGGAAGAAAATAGGGAGTGGAGATGAAAAACAAAACAGAATAAACAGCAAAAAACTTTGCAACATGCAATCCTACCATAACCATAGTGTACAAGCTGGTGAGTGAGGACAGGGACCGAAGCAACAAAACAATCAATCCACCACCTTCCACTGTTTCTATTGTTCTTGCTAGAAGATTAGGTGTCAAAGCTTCAAAATCCTGTATGCAATTTTTTTCATTCCAATAATAAATTATGAATTTATAATACAATAATAAATCAACAAAAATGCGAAAATGTAATTAAAATTCACCTGTAATATACACATGCCAAATGTGTTTCCAAGAATTCTTTCAGAATCTTTGTACAAGCAATATGTTATCTCTCCAGTTTCAAGAAATAGTGAGAAGTGATCAACTTTTTCTGGATCTAGCAGACCCCTTTGCATCATCTTCTTAACTTGCTTGACTCGTTTCTTCTTGTGACTGGGGTTTGGTTGAAAGTCAATTATTTAACTTTAAGAATTAGCTAGAGACAGTCTTAAAGAATAAAACACCTTTGTGATTGCAAATATAAAGCAAAATGGATGGTTCATCTCTCATTGAGCTCTTAAGAAGGTCAAAGCATGCTAAATTAATGGAGAGGACAAGAAAAATCAGAAAATCTTGAATTACAATAGCATAACGATGCAATGGGTTCGCCACTCTAAATGTGTATCCACTTAACCAAACTCAAAGAAACAAATACATTCAACACTAGCCTAATCAAAAGCAGTATCTTAAATTTTTAAAGCAAACGAAATCAGGGTTCTACTTTTGTAAAGAAATTTTTTTTTTTATAGAAAAGAAGGAAAATAGTAAATTACTCTAAAAGTAAGGAAACATAATTTTAAACAAAAGCGCATGAAAAATACCTGCTCAGTTCAAGCTTGTCCTTGTAACACCATAGCACAGACGGCCGCGCCCTCACCACAGATTTACTTAACATATAGTGAATATTCACAATCTGTTCTTTTTAAAAATTAAAATAAAATAAATAAATAAATAAAATAGACATTAGAATAAGAAAGATTTTATTTTTTTCATAGCAAACACCAAATATAGGTCTAAAAAAAACAATGAAAGTAATGCAGTGCCTGGTCGCGAGATTTGTCACCAATGATGACAAACAAAGAACGATGGCGAGTTTTACAGCCGTTCTCTATAAGAGTTCTGATTCTTTCGTCCACCTTTTTCCTCATTTTTTTCCCCTTCAATTCAAATAATTGAAGTTGAAGAGTTTTAAAATCCAAGAAAAATTCCTTCTTCAGAGCCAATTCCGTGCTCTAGTTCAAAATTCAAACCAATATATCCAATTTAGACTAAACTGCAACGCCGAAAATTAAAAACAAAAACCTTCTTCTGTATATCTTCTTCTTTACAGAAATTAATGGCGAGGGTTTCAACTCAGCAAAAGAGTAAAACTTCTAGGTTTTGGCTGACCGTAGGGTTTTAGAGGTTGATTTTTGGCCGTTGCGGTAGGGTTTTAAAATTTATAGGTGACGGTTTTAAAGCCCCGTATATATTTTTGGAAAAATGACCATAAAAATTTAGAATTATTTCTCAAAATATAGATATTTTCAAAATACTTCCTTATTTTTCACCAGTAGACCTTTATTTTTTTTCCTAATAAAATATTTAGGGTCTACACTAAAGTAGACCTTATTTTTTTTATTTGAATAAAATATTTTTTATGTAAATATATTAAATTAAAATTAATTGAATATATAAACACAAGTAAAAAAATGAAATTTACTTTAAAAAAAAATACAAACAATATTATTTTCAATTGATTTTTACATATCTTGTTAAATATAATATAAATATAATAATAATGAATAATAAATATAATCTATATTATTGTAGACAATAAAATTTCTTTATTTCTTGAAAATCAAAATTACAAGAAATATAAATTGAATATGACAATTATATAACAATTTAAATTACAATGGTCTAATCTCTATGAATTCGTTGATTCAATTCGTCGTGGATTCGAGGGCGTTTTGGGTTGAATCTCGGAATGGACTCGATGTCGAGGGCTTTTGGGCTTGATCTCGATCTGTGATTTGTGATTTCTTCTTTTGAGGGTTATGGACAGGTTTGATATCCTTCGAATATCTCTCAATTTATCAGCTTATTGAGTGTGTATGTGTATGTGAGTGAGTAACATTTTCTTGAGGAAATTTGTCATCTATTTATGAATGACAATCAATGAAATCTTTCAATATCTCAATATGTAAAATATATAAATAAAATTTATATATCAACAATTATGAAAATTATAAATAAAAAAATGGTTATAAATTACCATTATTAGAAAATTAAAAAATTAAAATTTATAAATAAATTTAAAAAGAAAAAAACATGAGAGTTTATTTTGTCAAAGTAGACCATGAATATTTTATTAAAAAATGATGGGACCCTGAATATTTTATTAAAAACAAATAAGATCTATTTTGACAAAGTAGACGCTCAATATTTTATTACAAAAATAAGGGTATACTTTGACAAAATAGATATACCATATTTTGAGAAATGAGTGAAAATTTTTGAAAATAGCTATATTTTGGAAAGTAACTCTAAAAATTTATACTTATCATTCAATAATTTAGAGCAATTGTCAAAATTATTTTTTCATAAATATTTACAAAAAGTGCATTAATAGAATATATATACATTTGAAAAAATATATATACTAGCAGGGTTAGGGCATTCTTGCTCCATGTATCGCGACTGGTGCCCTTCTGTGCCCAGTCAGCTCTTGAGGTTGAGAATTTTTTTTTTTTGAAAAAGGGATTATATATTGAATATATAATGAGAATTGTACAACTATAATACTAGCACCAAAACAAACAAGTTCTTCGTACCATTCTTCTACCCAGCAAGATACGGTAAGCAATTTTTTTTTTCTACGGATGAAACCCAACAGAATGTAGAATGATTTTGGGGCTTTTGTGATCGTTGGGGCTTTTGTTAATAAATTTTTATCTTTCGGAATTGAAAATTAAAAATTTATCGAAGAAGTGGAAAGATGACTCGAACAAATGCATGCGGAAGAAATCTTAAAAAAAGTGGACCGAAATCAAGCTCGAGCGGAAAGGTTCTTTAGGGAATGTTAAATTCCGGAATATATGAAACAATTTTTGAGTAAGTTTATATTTTCATACATATTTTTAGTGCGCTGAGTTTTTGGAGTTATGTTTCTTTTTTTTTTCTGGTTAATACTGGAGTTATGTTTATGTTTTCATACATATTTTCATGTTTGAGTAATGTTGTTCTAAAGTTAATATTTTAATTAAATATTTTAGGAAAATCTCACCCGAGAGAAAGTCTAAATTTGAGTTTGTAGAGTCTTTGATGTTTAACCAATATTGTCATGAGCTAGCTGAAAAAGTACCAAACTGGATTAAGAAGCTAGATCTATTGTCCAAACAATATATATTAGTCTCAATTGTCATGTGGTATGTGTTTTGCAATTAAAACTTTTAATTCTTTTAAGCCATTTTTTTTATTAATATATTTATAAGTGTATGACATTTTTGTTTTAATTGTCTTGACTTTTTTTTTTACATTAAGGTCTCATTGGAGACTCATGATAATGTGTAACTTCGACAAAGATTTAGAAGCTTCGATGAACAATGTATCTTGATTTTGGACTCTCTTTTATCAATGGAACAAAGTCTTGAATATGAAATTAGAAGGTATAGTGAATCTAATCTAATTTTTAAATTTTATTTCATATTTTTTGGAGTATTTTAAATAATTTGACACTATCTTTAAATGTTTATATTTTTTGTAGCTTTGTATTGGACTTACTAAAAATTGAGGGAAGATGTGCTACGAAGGAATCTATTAGGCACATTCCAATCATGATTCCAAATGTACATTATAATATATATATGATTTTTTTTTTTTTTTGTTTATATGATGAGAAGTTTTTGTTCATTTCTGATTTTTTTGTTTTAGGTTCCCCGACAAACAAATGGTGTGGAGTGTGGCTATTTCGTGCTATATTATGCACAACAGTTCATCCAACATGCACCTCAAGTTTTTAACTTATCAAAAGCCTATCCATACTTTGTAAGTCATGCAATTTATTTTGGTTTAATTTATTAAGTTGTACATGCATGTTGGATACTATCTAACTCTTTATTTACTTTTTAAATAATAGATGAAACGTGATTGGTTCGATTATGATACATTTGATAGATTTAGGTTCTCTTTTGCTGATTTGGACATGTACAACATTTAGGGATTAGTGAAAAAAATACAGAGGAAGAAGAAATAGATTAGATTGTTCAGTCAGCAACAGTATTGGAAAAACATAAAAATGAGGTTCATGTAGTGGAACAACAAGTTGAAGTACAATTTTCCTATGACAGAAATTGAAGAAAATGCATGGCTGGATGATGTTTTGTGCAGTGGCTTGACACAGGTTGATGGAAATGACAAAGGGAAGGCAGTAGTAGTAACAGAACAAGTTGATTTGAAGGGTAAAGGGAGAGTATTTGAATCCTAGGAAATAGGAAATGTTGTACAATGTCCCTTGAACAAGAATTTGAGATTGGAGATGGAAGTGACAATGATATGTTTGTTTGCAGTGATGATGATTTTTGGGTTCAAAATGTGGAAACCGATGATATTGAGGGCTTTGAGAAGTTTCCAAGACATGTAAATGAAAGAGATGGTTTGGATCATGTATTTGAAATTGGGATGATATTTGAAACAAAGTTTAAATTGAAGGAAGCTATTGTGAATCATGGCATAAACACTAGTAGGAAGCTTTATTTTAAGAAGGATGATAAAGAGAGACTAAGGGTTGCATGCAACAATGAGAACTGTGAGTTTCTAATATACTCACACAAAGTCCATGAAACATGTTCATTTCAAATCAAAAAAATGAATCCGAAACATGATTGCATTAGAAGTTTAGATCATAATCTTGCAACTGCAAAGCTAATAGCTTATAGATATCTTGAAAATTTTAGATGTGACAATGGTGTTAAAGTTCATGCATTTCAAGACAAAGTTCACAGGGAGCTTATTATAAACATTTCTGATTGGAAAACTTACAAAATAAGGAAGGAGGCAAAAAAAAAAAATGATTGAAGGAGAGTACAAGGACCAATATAAGTTGCATTGGAATTATTGTGAGGAGTTAAGGGTTAGTAATCCTAACTCTTCTGTGTCTTTGAAAAATTTTTTGAATGAAGAGACAGGAAAAGAGTATTTTAGAAGGATTTATATATGTTTAGATGCCTTAAGAAAGGGTTTCATGGCTGGTTGTAGAAAAATATTGGGTTTGGATGGCACATTTTTGAAAGGTCCACACCCCAGTGTACTGCTCACAGTTGTAGGGATGAACCCTAACAATGGTATGTATCCAGTTGTATATGCAGTGGTTGAGGGTGAAAATAGGGATACTTGGGAGTGGTTTATTGAGGGTTTAATTGAAGATTTGTCAATCTATAACCAGGAGGAGTGGACACTTATTTCGGATAGACAAAAGGTATATTTTTAAAAAGCATTAAGCATTACTTTTAATTAGCATGAGTTTTTATTTTCTGGAACTGAATTCATTATGTTTAGTTTAGATAGCCTTTTGCATGCATTACTTTTTCAATATTAGTGGATATTTGCATGGTTTGCAAGGTTTATTTGGGTAGTATTGATTATTGCATGATTTATCTTTGAAAATCAGTTTATTAGTTATTTGGTTTCTATAGTTACTTTGCATGTCTTTGGCATGATGTATATATGTATATATATTTGTAGTCTTACAATAGCTTGCATGTTTTTCTTCTTTTTGCAGTATATTTTTCCAATAGGATTATTGCATGGCTCTTATATAATTTCATTTTGCATGATTTTGTAGTTTTTGCATATAGATCCAGTAAGTTTTGTGTAGCAATATCTATTTTGTTTCTCTTCGTTTCAGTAGCTTAGATTTAGATGTAAATATGTATAATCCAGTTGTAGATTATTGATTTTGTCCAGCTCAGTAGCATTTTGCATGATTTTACAGTTCCAGTAGCTGCAATGTACATTTTTTCTGTTTCCGTATGTAAATTCCAGTAGGCTGCTATTTCATTTCCTCTGTTTTCCAAAACTTTTCCAGTAGTTAAATGGTTCATTCCTCTGTTTTCACTAAAAATTCCAGTAGCTACACTATGAGAAATTTTGTTTTTGCTCTATTTTTGAAAAAATTCTAGTAAGCTTATTTTCAATTCCCCTGCTTTTTCCTCTGCCTTTACTCCACCCGATAGCATGCATACTTCTTCCTTCAATTCTTTTTCTCCAAATTAAATGTCTTATAGTATATGAGTATTAATAACTACTTGTATTAGCCTTCTTTCCTTTAGTAAATGTCCATAAATATCTACAAAAGCATAAAATCTTCCATGAACTAGAATTTGTAAAGCTGATATGATGTTGCTAGATCTCGGTTGATATGTTGTATGCAATTTAATTCAGAAAAGCAGTAGATGCATACTAAAGTAGAACATAAAAAACAGTAGAAGCATACTAAAGCAGTATGCATACTAAACAATAGATTCAGAAGAAGCAGTATGTTACTTTTTTTTTAACCGCATTTTCAGGGACTTATTCAAGCAGTGGGCAAGGTGTTGCCAAGAGTTGAAAATAGATTTTGTGTTAGACACTTGCACAACAACTTAAGGAAGTCTTACCCTGGAGATGCAGTCAAAAATCATCTTTGGAACATAGCAAAAACCACTTACCAAAACCAGTTTGAAGCTGAAATGGAAAGTTTGAAGGCTTTTGATGAAGGTGCATTCAACTGGCTTAAGGATCATACAAGCCCAAAGCATTGGTGCAGGGATTTCTTCAGTGAAAGTTGTAAGTGTGACTTGCTACTAAACAACCATAGTGAATGTTTCAATAAACATATTCTATCTGCAAGAACTAAACCTATTTTGGGAATGTTGGAAAAAATTAAGCTTTATCTCATGTTGAGGCAAGAATCTAGAAGGAAATGGATTTGTAGGCAAAGGGGTAAGATTTGTCCAAGAATCATGAGGATTCTTGACAAAATTAAGAATGCTTCTGCTCTCTGTTTTCCATCATATGCTTGGGGACAACAAGTTTCAAGTGAGGGAGGTTAATGGCCAACAATTTGTTATTGATACTGCATTGAAGGTTTGTTCTTGTAGGAAATGACAACTATCGGGTATACCATGTAAACATGGTGTGGTTGCTTTAGGGCTACAAGGTTCAAGAGCTGAGGATTATATTGACAATTTTTATACAATTGAAGCCTATAAAAAGGCATATGAGCCCATTGTTTGTCCTACAAATGGATCTAATAATTGGCCCAGGAGTAAAAATACAGCAATGTTGGCCCCAAAAAATGTGAGATTGCCAGGAAGACCAAATACAAAGAGAAGGTTGGAAGAAGGAGAAAAGGTTTGTACAACAAATAGGGGTGTCCAAAAGATGAGAAGGGTAGGGTTCAACAAAAATAAGTGTAGACAGTGTGGCCAAAATGGTCACAACAGCAGAACATGTCCCAATCAAGCCCAAAAAAGCCCAAATGCAGCCACAACATCTCATTCTGGCCTAATTTCAAATCCTGAAGTTCAAGAATCAATTTCAACAGTTGAGGTATAATTTATTTTTTCAGTTTATAATCTAATTTAATATCTATTTTTCAATTGTATAACAATTTTCTTTTAATCTAATCATATTTGTAGGTTTCAAAAAGTAAGGAGAAGGAGATTAAGTCAAGAAAATGTAGTGCATGTGGTATTTCTGGTCACTATAAAGCCACTTGAACAAAACTAAGCAAAAGGGGATCTTCTTGAAATACTAGATTTTTTTGTTTCTAGTTGACCAGTTGACCAATTGTGTTTCTATTTTTTATTTTTTTTGGATATTTTGTATATTTTCTAGCATTGGAAACAATGATTATGACCTTATTCTTTTTGTAATAGCAATAGGCATCACAACCGAGCTCTTTGTACAGATGTGTAGAACAAATTTGTTAGCTTAAAAATGTGTTGAACAGATTTGTTAGATTAAAAATGTGTTGTTCAACCTCCGGGAAGAATAGCAATGTAGCAGATGTTAGCACAATTTTTTTTTGGTCTAAAATGGATAATCATATATATATATTAACATGTACAATGTTAGCAACAATTACAAGGGAAAAATGTAAATGATAAATTGTTAAAACTTCCAGATTCTAAACCGACCACCTAAAACGCTACCAGGATAACAAAAAGGGAACTTAAGAGCTAAACATCAATCACACATTGCTTTCAAAATATACCCAGAGCTTAGAAGAAATGAAATATACACGTTGGGAGTTAGCTAGTCCATCCTTGCATCCTTTAGTCAGTTTAACTAGCAGTAGCAGCCCTTGATGCGGAGTCACTTTCAGGAGAGTCTTCAACTATCTGCTCTTGCAAAACTAAACCTTGATTTCTAGAACTTCCTTATTGGTGTTGTTGTTGCTGTTTCAACTTCTTCGGATGCCATATTTGGTTGAGAATTGATTGGTGCTACCACAACGTTTCTATGTGGCATCAATTCCTCTCCAACTTCAACACGAGCCATCATTAACTGCAGGTTTAGAAAAAAAATAACATGATGAATGAATTGTCAACAAATATCTGCAAGTCCTACCATAAAAATCCCCCTAATTTTCCCCATCCTTATTTGCTTTTTCAATTTTTGAATTCAATGCGGTGTTTTCCATCCCCAACATCCACCTTGAAGAATATGAAATAATTTATCCTCAACTTCAACCCTTTCGGTCCAACCATTCTAATCCAACTTCAACTTAATAGTAAGAAAACATCGAATTAAAAGAAAATATCATAGCAGAAGGAATCACCACAGATTCTTAACCAATCTATTTAAATTTAACTCTAAAATATTTCAGGAAAAATGAAAGCACCAAAATAACCCCAACGATCACACAAGCCCCAAAATCATTCTACATTCTGCTGGGTTTCATCCGCAGAAAAAAAAAATTTAAAAAAAAATTTGTTTACCGTATCTTGTTGGGTAGAAGAATGGTACGAAGAAACACTACTCTAAGTAAGGAAGATGGTTGGAGAAGAGTAAGGATGATGAAGATGGAAGGTGTAATTGAATTTCTAGTTGATGGAAAATGGTGGAGGGAAGTGGAATTGGAGTTTTTTTTTTTATTAAACGGTGAAATGACATTTTTACCCTTGAGAAAATGATTTTTATTAAATATAACCGTTGACTAACGGTTGACAAAAAAAAATTAACGGAAGGATGAAATTGACCAAAATTATAAAGATAAGGGATGAAAGTTTCCAAAAAAAAAAAAGAAAAGGGATGAAATCGCAAAAAATTTATAAGTTAAGAGACGAATTTGGTCAATTTCCCTATGTAATTTTAAAAAAGTGTATAGCAATCACAATAGAAAAAAAATTTTTTAAAAAAAGAAAAATATATTAAAATAAGATTATTACTTTTGAATAATAAAGTTGCATAAAATAGGGTAAAATATCATAGTGACACCTCTTAGAATTCAAAATCCAAGTTTAGCACTTCAACAATTTTTCGTTCACAAAGTGTCATTCAAGTTTTAAAAAGTCTCACTACATACCCTTCCGTCAATTTTGTCCGTTAGGGCAGATATTTGACCATTAGTCAACTCAATTTACTGTTTTTGGCAGAGGCATTTTTGTCTAGAAATTAAAAAATAAACCTAATTTTTATAAAACCTAAAAACCCTAAATTCTCTCTCCTCCTCCTTCTCTTCTTCTTCCACCAACTATATACCTACAACAATGGCGGCGGCGGCGGCCATAGCTCAAGCAACGACAGCGACAGCAATGGCGGCAATGATGCCCTTCAATGGCAGCGATAGCACAACACAATTTAGGCTTGATTTTTTGCCCCCCCAAATTTTATTTCCCTATATCCATTGTTGTTAGGGCAAATATCAAAACCTTAATTGTTGTGCATTAATTACATGGTAAAAGAAGCCATATAAGAACATATAATAAATGAAGAAGATATAATAAATTTTGGAAAAAGATTTGAATTTTGAAAAAAAAAATGTGAATTTTGGAAGAACGGAAGAATGTGTGGAAGAAGAAAAATAGGAGAGAAAAAAATTAACTTTTTAGGGTTTATTTTTATTAAAATTACAAAATTACCCTTTATAAAAAATAGGTTTATTTTTTAAATTTCTGGACAAAAATGTCTTGCCTAAAACAGTAAAATGGGTTGACTAACGGACAAATATCAACCCTAACAGACAAAATTGACGGAAGGGCATGTAGTGAGACTTTTTAAAACCTAAATGACATTTTGTGAACGAAAAATTTCTGATGTGCTAAACTTGGATTTTGAAGTGTCATTAGGATACTTTACCCCATAAAATATTATTATATTTTAAAGAAAATAAGAAGTTAAACTTTAAAACAATTGAGAAATATGTGAATAAAATTGAACATTAAATAAAAAATGATAAAATATGAAAAATTTGAAAAAGATCAAAAGTTTATATAAGACAAAAATTTAATCAAGGTAGAATATTAACTATGGAGAAGATAAAAAAGGGTTAATGAATTGAAAAAAAAAAAAAGACAAAAAAAAACATAAATACAATTAATTTCATACAAAAATTTAAATTTAAAAAATAAAGTAGAATTCCAACAATTTAAGAACATAAAAAGTTTAAAAAATTAAAATTTAATGAATTAAAAGAAAACAAGCAAAAGTAACATAAATTACCATTAAAATGCTATGAAAATAATAATAAATATAAAAAGACAAAGATATAAAAAAAATCAAATAAAAAGACAATAAAATCCAAAAATTTTAAAAAAATTACAGAATTATACCATTAGAAAACTTGTAATCTTTTATATATATATATATATATATATATATATATATATATATATATATAAGATATATATAATTATTTTGTGTTCGATACTTATTATAAATATTATAAAAGAATTAAAATAAAATTTTTTTTAGAAAAAAATTAAATTTTACTGACATAACGTACATTAAATCTAAATAGTTTAAAGAGTAATTTTGAATATAAAATGATATAATAGTAACACAAAAATAAATAATTACATATACAAGTAATTACTTAAGATATAATACTTGAATTTCTAACTTTTTTTTTTTTTAAAGAAAAATTTGTTGAATTTTTTATCATCACTATAGAATTTCTATTATGATTACTAAGGTGAAATATACAAAATAGTTTGGCATATATATTAATAAAATCTCTTCTCCTTCTCTTCAGCACCATCTCCATCTCCAAATTTTCGTCTCCCGACCAACGAGAGTTGAACTTCAACTAGAGCTCTTTAGAAAAGTTTGTTAAACTCAATCGTTTCTTTATTTAATTTTTGTCTTATTTTTAAAGGAATGACGCGAAATCAAACTTTTAAGATGAGTTTTGTGACTGCAGTTCAAATATTGAAGATCTAGATATGATATGATATTTGTTGTGTTGTTTTCTGCATTGTTATTTTTAATTTTAGTTATTTATTTGTGTAATGTTTTTTTTTTTTAATAAAATTCTACTTATTATATATATATATATATATATATATTGGTAAAAGAATAAATATATGGTGATAATAAAATCATAATTATTTTCAAAAAGTGTGTGTATATATATGGAAGACTTATATATATATATATATATATATATATATCCCTCTTGTTAAGAAAGTTATATAAATAAATAAGACTAAACTAACATGTATAAAAACAAATATAATATAGACAATTATTTTTAAGATATCAAATATAATTATTTATTAGAATAATAAAATTATGTCATTGGTTGGTGGCGGAGTGGCATTAGGCCACCCCCCTAACCGCCCCTTCGGGGTTCGATACCTAAGTCCGCCCCCTTTATCAAAAAAAGAAAAAGAATAATAAAATTATAAACAATTTGATTTTTACTCAAAATTTATCTTTAAGTTTTTTTGGAAAAAACAAAAATTTATTTACACATCACATAAACAAAAACTCAATTTGTAATTAGAATGTACTTTCATTAAGAATTCTCTTAGTTTCAATTTATTTTTTCATTCATTAAAAATATCTTTCTTATCCAAAAAAACAAAATAAAAAAGAAAATAATAATAATTGTTGACTTTTTCATTCATATGATATACCACAACCTGTTAACTAATTATTTATTTAAAAAAACTAATAGTTGTTATATAATGCTAAATTCACGTATGCTTGAATCTAGATGGATAATTAGCCTTTGAATTTCAATTATATAAAGAAACTATTTTATTCAAATACAGCATCTCTCATTTACCAGCTCCTTTGTATTTATTTTTTTTTGCTGTGATTTTTTATCTCTATTCTTTTCATTTAATATGAAGAACATACTTTTTTAGTATCACAGTTTTAATTTAACGAGAGAAAATCAATTCTAAATCCGATCAATCCATTTGTGGAGCAAGGATGAATTGCTCAAAGTTTCTTATATTGTCATTTTTTTTACTTTTATGTATAACGAACTATGTGAATGGCTATTTAGGTATAGATTGGGGAAGACTAGCATCGCAGAGAATGGTTCCATCAATGGTGGTAGATATGCTTCTGCAAAACGGGATTAAAGAGGTGAAACTTTTTAGCACGAGTAGCAATGTTCTTCAAGCATTTGTGGATACCGATATTGGGGTCACAGTAACAATTCCTAATGAAGACTTGCAAAAGCTAAATGATATCAATAGTGCAACAAATTGGGTTCAAAAATATATTGTCCCATTTGTTCAAGACAACGTTAAAATTAGGTATGTATTTAATAAATAATTTTGTCTTGTTATTGTTTTCTAGGTATTAGATTAATTGATATTAACTATGATTAACTAATTGATAACGATATTATTATGTCAGGAATTATAAGTTAACAATGAATATTTAAAGTTATTTTTATTAATCATACTATAGATGGTTACTCGTTTGCAATATAAGACTATGTTTATCCCAATATATATATATACATACATTTAATGTCTTTATATATAACTTTTAGCTTTTTATATGTAATAACAGGTATGTGACTGTTGGTGCTGAGCCATACTCAAAAATGTATTTCAATAGAACATATTATGAAGCTGTGTATGTATTAGAAAACATACAAAAAGCACTTTTACAGGTTGACTTTGGAGGAAGAATAATTAAGGCAACTACAAATCATTTCACTGACATTTTGAATAGCGTAAGAATTCCATCAGAAGGTGATTTTCGGGCAGATATAAAGGACCTCATGATTCGTACATGTAAACTTCTCAATGACAATAATGCTCCCATTTTCTTGGATTTTTTTCCAATATATAATGCGAAAATGCAATTCAATAACGACACTGAATTTGCATTTTTCGACAATAATTCCACCTCTGCATTTATGGATGGAGATTATAAGTACAACAATATATTTGAAGTAATGTATGACACCCTTGCTTATGCTTTAGAGAAGAATGGATTTCCAAACTTGAAAATTGTTATTGGACAAGTAGGTTGGCCAACTGATGGAATAGATGGTGCAAATATCAAGACTGCAGAAAGGTTTTATAAGGGTTTTCTAAAATTTCATTATAGTGGGAAAGGAACACCTCGAAGACCAGGTCCTATTGATGCATATATTTATAATCTTGCAGATGAAAATAAGTTACCAATTAAACAAGGAGCCTTTCTTCGACATTGGGGAATCTATAGATTTGATGGAGAGCCTAAGTTCAACATTGATTTCACAGGAAAAGGTCGAAATGTAAAACCAGCAGCTGGAAAAGGGATCACACATATGCCAAATAGATGGTGCATCTTTAATAATAAGACGTATGATCCTAATAAGGTGCAAGAGTTGTTTGATAACGCATGTCGAGAATCTGATTGTACAAGTTTGGCTCCTGGAGGATCATGTGGTAATCTAGTATTTCCTCATAATATTTCTTATGCATTTAACATGTTATTCCAAATGAAAAGTCAAAAAGTCAGTGACAAGGCATGCCAATATGATGGTCTTGGTGTTATAAGCCCTGATGATCCCTCAACAGATACATGCAAATTTCCTGTCGAGATATTATCTGCTGAAGTGATTAATTCAAACGCAATGTTTTTCTCAAAAAGTGACGAAAAACTCCCAAAATTATTTGAAACGATTATTATTTTATTGGCGCTTGTTCTTCAACTTCTTCTACCATAATCATGCTCTTTCCAGTGGTTGAAAGTAAACCTAAAGATGATGTTGCAGATGATCAAGATATACAAGAAATTATAGAGTTGATATTGTAGTCTAAAAGCTAGTTAAATTGTACAAAGCTATTATACAATTCTAGCCCATTATTTGTACAGCTTCGCTAATATTTTATTTCATGATTCTATTTATGTACATACATGTTATATATATATATATATATATATATATATATATATATATATATATACTTGTAATTTATAGAGAAGTGAATTAATAAAAATTTATTTATTGATTCTGTCTTTACGTACCCATGTGTCTCTTTTTCTTTCTAATTGATTATTTAGTTTTATTACTTAACTATTCTTAAAAATACTTTGAATTCTTAGTTAATTGATCAAACAAATTACTTCTTGCATGGTATTAGAACATATTATTTTCTTTCCTTGATTTATTTTATTTTATGCAAGGTGTTCTATTATGTCTAGATTTTACTATTACTTTTGTTTTTTCATTATATTTTTTTGAAACGGCACAACAATAAGAAAAATATTTCTTTACTCATTTCTTACAAATGAAATCTAGGATATATATTGAAGGTAAGGAATACTTACGATTTATTATTGGACAAATCTATATGTAAAAATATTTTGCTTAAGCATTCGATATCCGAACCCACATTGGCCGACTAATCCGGATTCGACTTGCAGAGTCCAACTCTTACTCGAGGGTGAGGGTCTGACCCAGAGCTTTTTAACGTAACGTTAACCACATCAGGGGATTTGAACCCTTGACCATCCGCCCTGAGGAGAATAATATTTTGATGGGTTGATAAATAATAATAATAATAATAATAATAATAGGTTGCTCACTATTATGAATGAGAGTAGAAAACCATTTAACTTCAACAAAAATTTTGTCCAAACAAGTACAAATTACTAGAATCAAATAACCTTGCCCGATTTTAATTGAGTGATAAATCAAATATAACCGAAATTATGACAATAGAAACAAACCGTTTGTAAAAAAACCCCCTTTAAAAAAATTATCTCTTTTTAAAAAACCTTAATCTCATTCTTTTCTCTTTTTCTTCTTGAGGGTGCCGCCCATCAACATTACTTTTCTCTCCTGGCCAAGGGAGAATTTTAGCTTCAGCTAGAGTTTTATATATCATTTTATTTACTGTCTTTTGGGTACTTTCTATATTTTTAGTTTATTGCGTTGTGTTTTTATTTTCTCTTTTGTTTAGTTTATCTTTCTATTTATTTATTTTTGTTTTTCTTGTTGCCTTTTACATATGATATGCAAAGGTCTTAAATATCGGTTTTTTCTTCTTCTTTTAAAAGAAAAAATTGTTAAACCCAAACTAGATTTGGACCATTTGTTCCATTTTTTTTATCTTTTAAGGTATTCTACAAAATTTTGTGTGTGTTTAGGATGAATTAGACTACTATTGAAGGAAGAAGACAAAATTAAACTCTTCGATAATGTTTGCAACGGACAGTTTGAAAACTAAAGATTCATATAAGATGTTTATTGGTTTTTATTTTATGTATTGTTGAATGTAGTTTTAGCTTTCTTTGCACAAATACACACTTAAATTTTAACCAATAAACTCTGTGTTTCACTATAATTATCAATTAAAGTATAATTTTAGTAACTTTAATATATAAATTATAGTAAAATTGGAGATTTTATTAGTTAAAATTTAAATTTAGGGACGAAATTGGATAATAATACTTAGTACATTGTAATAATTACAATAATACCCGGGGACTGGAATTGTGTGAAAGAAGCCCTCAAAAGATTATTTCCCTCCGCCATAACCAGCAAGAAACATTTACTAAAAGCTCATATAATTTCCAACTGTTTGTTCGTTGTTTCCAGGTTTCTGATCAGTGAAATGGCTAATAGCAAGTATGAGTATGTCAAATCTTTTGAAGTTCACGACCAGATAATGCATCCCAACCTCATTGTTGTCCGAATTTACGGCCGGAATTTTACCAGGTAATCATCAATTTTCTTATTCGTACAAAATTGTTGTATTTTTTTAGTGAATAATTGAGTTCTATGGTATAATTAGATTTTCTGAAGTGCATGAGTTTGAGAATCCAAATGATTTGAAAGCTCTACATTTGATGAATGCTTGTGCTCTTAAGGTGATGGAGGAGTTTCCTGACTTGGTATTTGGATATGGATTCAGTCAGGAGTACAGGTTTGCCGCTCATTTTATTGATTCAGATTACATTTTCTTATGTATTAGTGCTTTTGCCTTGAAACACTTTTTCTGTTTTCTGCAGTTTCATATTGAAAAAAGATACCAAATTTTACAAGAGGCGAGCCAGGTTAAATTTTCATTTTTCTAATTTAAATCACTTAATAAGTCTATATCTTCCTATTTATTTTCTTTTTGTTTATTTTTTATGTTTCTGTTTTTGAGTAAAAGGAGAAAAAAAAGTTGCGATCAGTTCATACTGCAATTAAATCTTCCAGGGGTGAAGTGAATGGCAGTAAATGAATAAACTGCAGTAATGTTCACTGCAGAGGAGTTCTTCATGAGAAAGAATCCATCTATTTGGAAATATGATCATCCCATCTTATCCTTGTTATGAAAAGAAACTGATCAGAATGATGATATCATCCTAAAATTTAAATTATTTTTCCTGGGAAGAATCTAATAGTTTTTAGTTTATGTGTTGACTCTGCAGCAAAATAGGTTCTCTTATTGGATCTTTCTTCACATCTGTTTACGTTGCCAAATGGAACGAATTCTTTCCTCTGAAGGAGTTGATATTTCCTCCTTCATTCAAGTCGCGTGTTATTTGCTGTCCATCATTGGAAGTTCTTCAATCATATATTTCGTGGAGGCAAAGGCATTGTAAGTGCAATGCCTGAAAATTATATCAGTAAAATTTTTCTATATGCTTACAAAAAACTACCAGATTTTGGCAACTCATGATTTTATTTTGTTCAAGTCTTCGAAGGGATCTTATTGCTTGTCATTTGGTTAATATCTTGTAGATCATATAAAAAATCAGTATAATACTTGTTTCTGGATGTTGATTAAGTCTGAAAAGTCTGAAAAGGAAGCAAAGGAAATATTAGAGGTAATGGAATTTTTCTTGTTGAATGAATGGAAATGTGTGATTGATCTCTTTCTTTTTGTTTACTTATGTTTTTCCCTTTTGATGCTCTAGAGTACCATTGCTAAAGTATTCATGAAGATGGTATCTATACTTCCAGCTGGATATTAGAGAAATTAGGGTCACAATCTACATAAAATATGTGTCTATTGGTCTTTACTTTTTTCTTGAGGCAATGGAAACATGAAAAATCATTATTTAACTCAAGTATATTAGCTTCAGTATATATATGATTCTAAGTTCGGCCGCAGTTAAAAGGAGATGCACAAGAGATGATTGAAGCTCTTTAATGATTTCTTCTATTTGTCTGCTTTCTTTAGATCTTTTGTCTTTTGTCTTTTCCCCTTTCTTTATCTTTACTAAATATTAGTTAAAAATATGCTCTAGTAGTTAATAATTAGGTCTATGGGACACAAATTAATTACCTGAATTATTTCATGGTGGTTAGTAAACTAACTTCCAAGAAGACAACAAACGATTAAGAAAGGATAATTTTAGAAACAAATTCCAGGGAACCCATGGTACTGGTATGCAACATTTCCTATTATCTCTCTGCCATTTATGACTTTGTTGGTTTTCATACCTGAAAATGATAATCATGGGCCTTTATCTATCTGTTTGTTTCTAAAGTTGTTCAAACTAGAATATAACCTATTTGGTCTTCCTATGCACCATGGATAAAGCACAAGTGATGGTTGTTTAATTGATCTAACTTATCTGTCTTATTTATCTGCAGGGAACTCAAAAGCAGGGAAAAAACGAGCTACTATTTCAACTGTTTGGTATTAACTACAAAAATCTCCCTGAGATTTTTCGTCAAGGATCATGTGCTCTCAAAACTGAGGTATCCCCTGGTTCACCTTTTCCTCCCTCTGCCTTTATCATCTCAAATATTTATATAGCCTAATCTGCCTTTTCTTCTAGATGCTCTGTTTTCGTCCTCCTCCAAGTTCTTGTGCAGATATGTGTTTCATGGATACCTTGTCTGTTACTCTACCTTAATTGTCTCAAGCACAAAAGTGACTTATAAGGGACAAAGTCCTTTGTTTAGCATGTATGTTTTAAACTGGTGTAGGTTTTTGAATGGCATATAAATTCATTTCTGTTGTAATCTTTTTATGAGGCCATGCTCTTATCTTGTTCCATATTATGTAAAGTTAACAAATTTAGATAAATTTTCAGAATATACACTTCCAAAAATGTGAACCAAACTGGCATAGCTATATCTTTTGTCAAAAGAAGACTTCTATTGGATTGACAATTTACGAAGGAACCTCTGTCTCTTCTTGTATGTTTCTCTTGGTGTTTTTTGTCTTTTCTGTAGTTAGTGAATTTTCTATATTTGAGGCAATATTTAATCCTCAAGGATTGTGATAAACTATGAATTTTAAGTTCTTTGGATGCTAGTTAAGTTTTGATTCACCGAACCAGAAAATTATTCTATGATCAGCATGACCAGTTACAGCTTTTAATGGAACCAGGTGACTTTTTTTATTAATGTGATCCTACATAATTAATGGACACTTCATTTTAGGTTGAAGATATTGTAAAGTACAAAAGTGATGGTACTCCAGTAAAAAGATTGCGGAGCAAGACAACAATAATCCATTCAGAAAATGTGGCAGCAAGACGCTTTTGGAATAGTCATCCGATACTTGTTAAAGAGCTTGGTCATTTTGATGGGGACATAGACAAAATTAATCCTGATTACATCAGATCTTTCGAATTTGAGAACAAGTTGATGCCATCTACTTGGATTGTCATTCGTATTGATGGTTGTCATTTTCACAGGTGACTTCTCTGGCTCCTAGTTGTTTGTATTTTGTCGCTTGCCGTCAATGAGGACTACTTCTCTGGGTGCAAGTGAAGATAAGGAATTCATTTTACGAGATTTTCATTTGGATGAGTATCTCTGTCCATATCAATTCCCCTCCCATTCTTTGTGGTTGTAACATTCGGAGAGAGAGAGCCTTTGGTTCAAAAGTGAAAGATCTGAAATATCTACTGGAACTTGCTGAATTGGATCCTAACTGTATTTCTTTTTTTAAAATATGTCAAAATGATTTAAAAAAAAAATGCTATTTTCTGAATCTTAATGTATTGCAGGGTCTGAGAATTTGAGGAATAGTCTTAAAGTTTCTAATGTTTCTTTCTTTGACTTCTTGATAGATTTTCTGAGGCTCATGAATTCATAAAACCAAATGATGAAGCTGCTTTGAACCTTATGAATTCATCTGCAGTTGCTGTAATGGAGGAGTTTAACGACATTGTCTTCTCCTATGGAGTGAGTGATGAGTACAGGTACTAATTTCTGTTGAAATTTTATCTTTTCTGCAGTATTGAAACTAGCCACTTTTCATATTTTATGATGTTGATTTTTCACATACAGCTTTGTTCTAAAGGAGGATAGCTGGTTATATGAAAGACTTGCAAGGTATACCTTCAATATTTTACGTTCTGTTTCTAAAATGTTTTCCTGCTTGGAAGATTATTTGTAAGCTGAATACAGAAAATGGACTTGTGGATGACTCATCCTCATATTTCTACAGTTTTCAGCATATGAGAATGGGACCTAGGACCTTGACTGTCCTACTGTAGATTATTTGAAACAATATTTTTTATTTTTTATTTTTTTTCTGATTCATAGTAGATAAAATTAATGCTTTTGGTTTCTTTAATTGTTATTTTATTTTTTTTAATTGTTGATTACATTTATCAATGGACACATAAATATTTGAACTCCCTGGTTAGCAAGGTAATTGAGATTTTTCTTTAATGCTTTGTTTAAAATAGAAGATAAGTTTTACTTGAAAAATGAGGAAGGAGGAAGGAAAAATGGAGTAATTAATAGATTTTACGTTGAAGGTAAGAAAGGAATAAAAATTTCTTTCTGGTGTTTGTTACTAGGAAATATTTAATGGATAGAAATCATAATTCATAATAGTGAGCAGAGATTTATGTGAGTGAAACTTTTCTCCTGAAGAATCTTGGAATGTACAGGACATATCCTCTATTACTTTCCTGTGAATGAAATATACATGTAGGAGAAGTATATGTGAAGTTTCTCAAGTTTTTCATCATTTCCAAATCCGAACAAAAATATTTGGTATTTTTTGGACAGAGCTCCGTTGCATTTGATCATGTAAATTCGTTAAACACTGTCTTCTCCTGTAATACAAATTTGCAGCGAAATAGTTTCTTCAATTGCATCTTTCTTCACTTCTGTGTACGTAATGAAATGGAAGACCTACTTCCCGAATAAAGAATTGAAATACCAACCACATTTTGATGGGCGAGCTGTTTGCTATCCATCCTGCCGTATTCTTCAAGATTATCTGGCATGGAGACAAGTTGACTGTGAGTTTTCTTTTCCCCAATCCGAATCTCTTTTCCATGACTGCCTTCTGTTTCTTGAGTTGAAATAAGTTTTTGAAACTTATGATAGATATATACTTACGTAAAGACAAAGAAGTTACTCAAGAATCATGGAGTTCATAATTTAATCATCTCTCTGCCAAGTCAACCAATCCATTGAATCCTTATTCTCCCTGAGATTTTGCAGGTCACATTAACAATCAATATAATACTTGTTTCTGGATGCTTGTTAATTCTGGCAAGAGCAAAAGTGAAGCCCAGAACTATTTGAAGGTACCAACATTTCCCCTAGATTTATGGGGAAAAAGTTTAATCACTGTTAATTTCTAAATAGATGTACTTATAAGTATTTTGGGGAAAATGTAGTTAATTTGCATTTTGTTTTTTCTCCTCTCTCAGTTTAGATCTTTCCATTTCTTATTTCCCCTTTATTATGTGTATTCCTCTTTCCAAAGGGGGTTACTTCTTAATACGGCTTCAAATGATATGGGCTATGGGAAAAGCGGAAACTATTGTGACTAACAGGATTAGGACAATGGAAATAAGGAAAGATGGAATACCTTTTAAAAATATAGTGCTTAGTGTACATTAGAACAAGATGTTAAGAATATTTTATAGGAAAAGTAAGGATAACTAGCCAATTTAGTTAGTGAACTATTGGTGATTGATCATGTGGGTCCTTTTTCTTTATTTTCAACTTTTTTGTTTCCAAATAAAATACAACTAAATTATTTATTTAGTTATTGATGCTTTTTTTTTTTTTTTTTTTTTTTTGCCAGTTACTAGTTATAAAATTGTATATGTGAGTTGCACATGGTCATTTTTAATAAGGAACTAATAGTTCTTGATCGAGTTCTTTTGCTAGTTAATAAAAAATGCACAAGTGAGTTGAACATGGTCTTTTTTTTTCCCCCTTTAATGTGAATAATTAGTCATTTTGGTCCCTGAATCATTTTTTTCATGCCTCTTTGATCCTTTATCATTAATTATGTTGCCTCTTAATCTATTCTCAATCTACTTATTTTCCTTTGACCAAATGACTTTGGTTCATAATGAGTGGATGCTAATGCAATGCTTGTGATGCCTTTGTTAAACAGAAATGGAGAATTTATATGATTTTTCCACTAAAATTAGAAATTTATATAAATTTTAATAAAATTCTTCCTTTGTCAATTCAATTCATACAAAATAATCCATATGCTAGGTGCACCACATAATTCTTCTTTCTTACAAGCAGTTGATAATGAAATCGATTTAGGAACTGTGCTACCTATATTTTTTTGCGTGTGTGTTTTTTGTTTTGTATTTCTTTTTATTATTTTACTTTTTTTATTTTTTTTATAAAGAAACTGCTTAGGATTTATAAAGTTTAGTTGTATCATTTTAGGATAAAAAAAGTTGAAGTTTAAGAAAAGAACCCAAATTGTAAGTAATTTATAGTCCAAATTGGGCATTTACCTTTAAGTCAAAGAACCTGGCATAGGTATTGAATAGTTTAGTCTCAGGGACAAAAAAATGTTAAACTTAAAGAATCAAAAAAAAAAAAAAAAAAGAAAAAAGTATAATTAGTTTAAGCACAAATTAGTTAATTTTCCAGAAAAGTAATTGTATTTTAATGTAATTGACTCCTCGGTAGTTTTCTGCTAGAAATATTGGATCCTTCTGCAGAAGTAGACTCTGTGCTTTTGAAGAAGTTAGTTAACCATGGATCCTATTCTATTCTATCATGTATAGCTACCAAATAAAGAGGACCTGCCATCTCTCTCCCCGTCAATATTACTGAAGTTTTGTATGGATAATCATATTATAAAAAAAAAAGAGGTGTCTTCTAAGGGGCCTTATGGATGAACTTACCTCAACTACCTTGCCTCTTTTTTGCAAATCCTTGTTGCTTGATGCACTTTTTGAACCTAAGCGTGTAGCTATATTTCTATTCTTGAACTGTATCAGCTAGGATGTTCATGTTTTTACAAATTAATTTTTAGCTTTTGTAGATATATTACTCTTCCTGTGGTACTTACTTCCTTGATGTACATAATCTAATACCTTGGGATCTGCAGGGTACTCAAGCTAAAGAGAAAAATGAACTTCTTAGGCAGCAATTTGGAATTGATTACAACACATTACCACTTATATTTCGTCATGGATCCTCTGTTTTCTGGGAGAAGGTCTCTCTCTCTCTCTCTCTCACACACACACACACACCACAATGTCTGCTTGTGTGTGCCCCTATATTTCTTTACTTCTAAAGACAACTAGATATTTCACTTTTATATCTTAGGCATGCATACTAAAAGGTTAAGTGCCTGTTATTATCTTCTAGCATCAACACAGATGAAAATGTATTATTTATCATTTTGGAAGCTCTAGTTGATTTCATGATAATTGTATTGAAATTTTATTATACAAGTTCTTTCTCATTTTTGTTTCAATTTTAATGGTTGGAACAAGTGTAACTCCTTAATGTGGTCATAAATTATATTTTCTGTTTCAACCATTAATCTTTCTTTTTAATGAGATATTCATTTTTCTTTTTTAAAAAATTGATTTTTTTTTCTCGTGTTGCTACTATTTTGCAGGAGGAAAAGATGGTGATAAATGAAAATGAAGAGGTGGTAGGGAAGTATCGTAAGAAATTAGTTGTTGGACACTATAATATAATTGAGAGCAGCTTCTGGAAAGCACACCCAACAATTCTGGGAGAGAGTGCTGATGCCCTGAAACACTACTGTAGTAGAATCCCTATCACCTCCCAAACTTTTAGGTTCTATTGCAATTTTTTTGTGACCCTAAAATTTTAAGTGTTGCAGATAAAGTCTAGCGCAAAGTTCGAATGCCTGATTTCTAATTTAGAAGTTTTAGGATATTTTGACCATATAAGAAATAAGACTTCTGCAATAATTTATATTTTCAATTAATTTTAAGGTGAAATCTAAATGTCTTTGATGTCAGTTTTGCCATTATTTTTCTGTCTTGCAAAATGCACAAACTTATTGATGAACAATACATGGGATAGTAATTACAGTTGATGTTAGTTTTTGATATGTTTGGTCTTCTTTTCTTAAATAACTTATTTAAATGCATTTCTGGATTTGTTGTAAGTCTTGCATAAAAAGATAATGATTGTTTCTTAACTGTGGCTCTTAAGACAACGGAACAGATTCATTTTGTTAATAAAAGAAATGTCGATAACATGTCTTTTTCCATAATGCTGAACTCTAGTGATTGGCCTTGATCCTTGAGTACTACTACTAACTCGTAAGTCTTTCTTTTTTTGTTATTTTCTTTTCAGGTTCTGGCAATGGCGATGCTCAAGAACTCTGAAGGACCTTCTGCTTAGAATTTCTTTTAAGGTATATACGTTTAATTGCTCAAGAATTTTGAAATTCATCTTGGTATCATTATAGACATTAGAATGCTTACATGTTTTGGTGCATAATCCCTAAATGTAATGTTGCCTAAGTCCAGCGAGTAAAGATTCTTAATGTTTTGACAAATTGATACCAGTCCTCTCTCCTAAGAGTAATGTTGATATATAACCCTTGATAGAAACGGTCTAGTGAGAATTGATTTTAATTCACTGTGCTACTGCAAGATCAAGAGCAAATTATGAATCTCAACTGTAAATTCGTTCTCTCCAGATTATTTCACCCCTTGAATCAAGTGGCCTTTGATCCTCAGAAATGGCATCTGTTCTTTCTTGTTCTCGTTTTAAGTACTTCAGACTCTTTGTATTAATCAAATATTCTGCTGGAAGCATTGTTTGAGTTCAATAATATAGATCATTGCAAAGGAGAAATCATGATATGCTACCTCACCCCGTCAGTCTTCTGACGTCTATTTGCTGGAATTCCATGATTTTTGTTATCTGTTTGTTCCCTGAAATCCAAAAGTGTGATACTAGATATAAAATTTGTTATTTGTTCTTCTATAGACATCTTTTTTTTCATTTTTGTTCTGTGGTTGCGCTCTTTTGTTTAGTAACTCAATCTCCCTTTGAATTTGGTTTTGGTTCAGTACCGCAGGCGCAAAGCAGATCCAGACTCAGGGAAGGAATCCAAGATATGGAGCTCCACCATTAATTTTCTCCAAGATTCTTCTTCTATTATTATATTAAGTGAAAACTAGACATTTTCATTATCTTTTTTCCTTTACGAAAAAAAAAAAAGAAAGAAGAAGAAAGTAGTAAGATCATAATATATAAATATATATACACAATCATAATTGACCAAAGGTACACACACAAACACTTGCATTTCTTTATGTCTCTCTCGAACCCTTGACTCTGATAGTCACAGGTAAAGAGTTCAGAGTCAACCTTTTACACAAATTCTTAAAATTATAATCCGTTTTTAATTAAATTAATAATTTAAGATTTTTAAATGGTAAAATAGAGTTTAAAAGAATCTAGCGTACACCAAATGAATAGACAAAATTGGGCAGTTTACCTTCCATGCAGTTTCAATGTTTTTAACGAATGAAATATGTATAAATTCGTTATAGAACATAAAAATTAATTTAGATACTTTAGTGTTTTAGAAGATGTTTAAAAAGAACTTGTATGTTAGGTCTTCTAAATTAAATATTAGTAAATTTTAATTAAATTAATTATATTTAAATCCAACAATTAAAAATAATATTAATTAAATATTTTCACCTATAATTATCAAAAATCACGGATCAATAATACTATTATCAATATATATATATATATATATATATAAAATTTAAAAAATCCCTTTCTAGGGTTTATCCTCTCTCTCTAGGGTTTACGGTGTGTTTCGTCCATGGCAGTTCATCGGATCGATCTTGATCTTCTCTTTCGTTCCTTATCCCTTCACTTGAGGCAGCTCCGGTTGATATTGACCTGAAAGATTTTGTTGATGGTACAAAGGAATGTCTGGGCTCTCTCCTTGGACGGTTTTGGTGGAAATCGGAGGTTAACGTGAAGTTTCTTAAACTGGCCATGCAGAAAGCGTGGAAGTCCTCTAATTTTCGATTGCTCAAGCTTCGTTTCAATGCGTATCAAATCTTTTTTGATGTGGAGGAGGAACGAAATTGGGTTCTGGCCAACGGGCCGTGGTCTTTTGATGATATTCTCTTCATTATTCGGCCTTGGTAGCATGATCTTCTTCAATCGGATGAGGCTTTATCCGAGGAGAAGTTTTGGATCCATATTCGAAGTGTGTCGCGGGAGTGTGTTACTTTATGGGTAGGGTTCCATATTGCGACGGCTTTTCCTTCTTGGCATGACACTTAGGTACGTGAAATCCCGAATTCTCTAGAAAAAAAATTTCGCCTGCTTGTCACTCTCTCTTTGGATGACCCTCTTCCTCGTGGGAATTCTATATCTTTTCCCCATTATGATAGTTGTCCGATACCCTTTCAGTACGAGCGGCTTCTGCATATTTGTTTTCACTACAGTAGATTGTGTCACACACTAAAGAGTTACCCTCTATTCACAGAGGAGGTTGCTATGGATAAAAAGGCCGATCTTTTATACGAAACCTTTCTGCATGCTCGTGGGAATAAAGGATTGCTTTTATCATCTAGTGATGTTGCTTTAATTGTCGTGATTGCGATGGAGTTGGAGGTTTCCGTTCCTAATAACATGCAGATGGTCCTTTATTTAGTATCCGAGGTATCCAATTGTCCAACAACTGGTAATAATACTACTCCTCATGAAGTTGTACTGCGTAAGGTTCTGCGATCTTATAAGAAGAAATCCGGGTGACGTTCTCTACGATCCTCTTCTGCTGTATCGGTCACTCCAGTGAAGCGTGCAACTTGTGGCCATATTCCGATGCTACTGCTGGGGTGGGATGAAGAAATGTCACTTTTTTTATTTAATAGATGTTTCTATTATAACGCCGGACTCTGTTGGGCAAGTCTGCCGATCGCCATGATTCACTTAAGTTGTAACTGTCGGGGATTAGGGCTTCCCCGACATGTTCATGCATTAAAAGCTCTTGTTTTACGTTTCCAACCGCATTTTCTTTTTTTGGTGGTTTATTTGTGGATAGTGATGGTTCTAGTGGTGGTCTCACTTTGCTTTGGAATGGGGCCCTCTCTTTTTTTGCAATCCTTCTCACCAGGCTACACTAATGTTATTGTTCAACTCAACTTTCGTCGTGGCGACTCACGAGGTTCTACGGGAATCCTAGCTGCAAGACCAACGTTATCATTCGTGGCGTTTTGTTATCCTCTCAATTCCAATTCCTTGGTGCGTTTTGGTGATTTCAACGAGATTATATCTCAAGATGAAAAGTCCGCTAGCTTAGATCGTTGTGCTTGCCTTATTGATGCCTATCGATTGTGGTTGTCGCTTAGCCGACCTTGGATATGTGGGTTTTCCTTTCATTTGGTCTAATCGACTGAAAGGAGAACCCTGTTTATGCTCGATTGGATCGCTTCCGCTCCCGAACATCTTCCCATTCTTTTACTGAGCTCAGTAGATTTTGAGGCTCGAACTCGCCGTCGATCGTTCATTCCTTGCTTTGATCCGACATGGTTACATTTTGATTCCTGTTGTGGGATTTTTAAGAGGGCATGGGAGGCATATTCTTTTGAGGATTCTCTTTGGCTCCGCATTTGTTCTGCTCGGTTTGCTCTACTCCAGTGGAGTCGACAAATGGTTGATAGTATTTCTACAAAAGTTTGGGATGTTCGGAAGGAACTGCAGTTTGTGTGCACTAGTTTGCCCTTGGATGGTACCCGCGAAATTGATTTGTTTGTATAGTTGGATGATTTACTAGGTCTCGAGGAATCATATTGGCGTCAGTGAAGTCGGGTTGAATGGTTGCAAGCGGGGGATAGGAATTCATCCTTTTTCCATCGGGCAGCTAGTCGGAGGAGACAACATAACCGCATTTCCCAGTTGGAGAGAGCCGACGGCTCCATGGCCTCATCTGAGGCTGAGCTTCATAATATAGCTCTTTGTTTTTATAGGGAGTTATTTTCCTCTGTGGGTGAACGCGATTTGTTTATGGATGATCTCCCCTTTGGTTGCATTGCTAAAGCCGATAGGTTGTTTTTGTCAGCCTCTTTTTCGGTAAAGGAGGTTGAAAGTGCGTTACGTAGTCTTCCTAACACGAAGGCTCCTGGACCGGATGGCATACATGGTATTTTCCTTAAGAAATTTTGGTTGGTTATGCGTGTTGATATTATGGATTTTTTTGGTCGATTTGCTGCACAGGAGTTTGACCTTAAGGAGTTAAATTATACTTACATTGTTCTAATTCTGAAAGTCAAACAAGCTTCTAAAATGTTTGATTTTCGACCTATTAATTTACAAGTTGTTATCTAAGGTGCATAGTAATCGTATTTGAGGTCTTTTGCCAAAGCTTATTGATCCCTCCCAATTTGCTTTTGTTGCTTTGGTTGACTCATTATGGATAATGCTATTATAGCCTTCAAAATTTTTCATAATCTCCTCACTCAAAGCTTAATTTCATGGGTTTAAAGTTGGATATGAGGAAGGCTTATGACTGTATTGAATGAGATTACCTTAAAGATGTCTTGCAAGGCTATGGGGTTCCCGAAGGTGTTTATTCAGGGGATCATGTGTTGTGTATCGTCGGTATCCTTCTCGATTCTGATTAATGGTGTTCCCATTGCTCCCTTTTGCCCCACTCGTGGTCTTCGTCAAGGAGACCCTTTATCTCCTTTTCTTTTTATTCCGTGCATGGAGGGTCTTTCTACTATGCTTAGGAAGGCTATTCAGTCCCAAGCTCTTCATGGCCTTCATTTTGGATCTATGGATATGTAACTGTTTCCTACTTGTTCTCACGGATGATAGCCTTATATTTGCCCGAGCAACCGACATCGAAACCGAATATCTGTAGCATATTCTTCGTAGGTATGAACATCTCTCTGGGCGGTCTATCAACTTTCGGAAATCATCTATCTTCTTTAGCCGCGCGGTTCAACAAGAGGTGTTGGCGGCTATTGGTGGAAAGTTTCAAATCCAGTTGGGTGACTTTGATGGAAAATACTTGGGGATGCCCATTGTCGCTATGCGAAGCACGTGTCGTCAATTTCAGTTCTTGGTTGATCGTGTTTGGGCTAAGTTGAATGGTTGGAAAGAAAAGTTATTGTCCTATGTTGGGCGAAAGGTACTGATTAAAGCTGATATACAAACCATTCCTTCATATACGATGCAATGCTTTCTCATTCCAAAGGGGGTTTGTTCCAAACTTGTTTCTCTTGTTCGACAATTTTGGTGGGGAAAAGCACAAAATAAGAGTGGATTATCCTGGAAGCGGTAGAATGATCTTTGCAAATCTAAATGGGTAAGCGCAGCTTAATTTGGCGAAGTTTAATGGCGGATAGGTAGTTATTGAAAAGGGGCTTCATTATCGAGTTGAGAATGGGAAATCGATCTCCATTTGGTCAAATTGCTATTATGCGGTGGTTTTCTTCGGATGAACAAATAGCAATTGTGTCTATTCCGCTTAGTCCTATTCCTAGCGAGGACAAGCTGGTTTGGTTTTTTAATAAAAGTGGGGAATATAGTGTTCACTCGGGTTCATGGCTTGCATCCGTGCTGTGGCGAAGACGTTTGGCTGATGCTTCTTCCAATTTGCAACTAAGTATATTGTTTTGGAGGAACTTATGGTTAATGAAAAAATAAAATTTGATAGTTTTGAAAATAGAAATTAAAATTTTAAAATAGAAGGAAAAAAGAGGGATTGAAAATATTTTTGAAAAATAGAAAGTATAAAATAATTTTGAAAAATAGATTTTTTTTTAAAAAAAAAAAAAAAAAAAAAAGAAGAAAATGACAATTGAAAAACAACATTTGATAGTTTTAAAAAATAAAAATTAGAATGGAAAAAGAGGAATTTAATTTTTTTTAAAAAAAATAGAGAATTTTAAAAAACAAAATTGAAAAAGAAGAAAATATGGTGATCAACAAATAAAATTTCGTACTTTTGAAAATAGAAATTAAAATGTTAAAATAGAAGGAAAAAAGAGAGAGAAAATATTTTGAAAAAAAATAAAGAAGATAGTAATTGAAAAATAAAATTTGATAGTTTTGCAAAGAAAAATTAGAATTTTAAAAGAGAGATTGAAAATATTTTTGAAAAATAGAATGTTTACAAAGTTAGGATTCCTCCCCAAAAAATTGAAAAAAAGAACCTGAAAAATAGAATTTAATAGTTTTGAAAATAAAAATTAGAATTTTAAAATAGAAAGAAAAAAGAGCGATAGGAAATATTTTTGAAAAATAGAAACTTTTAAAAAAAATTTGAAAACAAAAGGGTAATGAGAAAATAAAATTTCATAATTTTGAAAATAGAAATTAAAATCTTAAAATAGAATAAAAAAATATTTTTATTCAAAAATAGAAAGTATAAAATATTTTTGAAAAATATAAATTTAAAAAAATTTTGAACAAAAAGAAGAAAATAGTAATGAAAAAATAAAATTTGATTGTTTTGAAAATAAAAATAAAAATCTTAAAATAGCGGAATTGAATTTTTTTTTTTGAAAAATAGAAGTATAAAATAATTTTGAAAAATATAAAGTTAAAAAATTTGAAAAAAGAAGAAGAACAAAATAGCAATGAAAAAATAAAATTTGATATATTTGAAAATAGAAATTAAAATTTTAATAAATATTTTGGAAAATAAATATTTTTGAAGCAAAAAATAGGGATTGAAAATATTTTTGAAAAGTTGAAAATGGCAATGAAAAATAAAATTTGATTGTTTTGAAAATAAAAATAAAAATCTTAAAATATAAAGGAAAAAAAGAGATATTGAAAATATTTTTTAAAAAGTGAAAAGTGTAAAATATTTTTGAAAAAAAAAATTCAAAAGATGGTAATGAAAAATAAAAAATTTGATAGTTTTGGAAATAAAAATTAAAAATTTTAAATTGAAAGAAAAAAGACGAATTGAAAATATTTTTTAAAAATAGAAATTATTTTTTTAAAAAAAATAGTAATAAAAAATGAAATTTGATGATTTTGAAAATAGAAAAAAATCTGAGAAAAAGAGATATTGAAAATATTTTTGAAAAATTGAAAAAAAGAAATTTGATAGTTTTGGAAATAAGAATTAAAATCTTAAAATATTGCTGAAAAATAAAAAGTGGTCAATATTGCTGAAAAATAAAAAGTGTAAAATATTTTTAAAAATTAGAAAGTTTTTTTTTTTCAATAAAAAAAATTTTGACAAAAAGAAAAACGAAAAAAATATAAGTTTTGAAAAGTGTAAAACTTCTTGATATTTTTAGTTTTGAAATTATAAATTAAAATCGAAAGAAAAGATTGAAAATATTTTTAAAAAATAGAAATTTTAAAAAAAATGAAAAAAAGGAAGAAGATGAGAATGAAAAATTAAATATGATAGTTTTGAACATAAAAATAAAAATCTTTAAATAATAGTATAGTAAAAGATGATTGAAAATTTTTTTTTCAAAATTGAAAGTTTAAAAAAGAAAAGAAGAAGATTGTTATGAAAAATAAAATTTGATAATTTTGAAAATAGAAAGTTTAAAATATTTTTGAAAAAAAGAAGAAGATGGTAAATGAAAAATAAAATTTGATAGTTTTGAAAATAGAAATTAAAATTTCAAAAATAGAATGAAAAAAGAGGGATTGAGAATATTTTTAAAAAATTGAAAGTGTAAAATAATTTTTTAAAATATAAAGTTTAATAAAAAATTTGAAAAAAAGAAATTTAAAAAATTTGATTGTTTTAAAAAGAAAAATAAAAATTAAAAAAGAGAACTTCAAAATATTTTTGAAAAATAGAATGTGTATATAATTTTCAAAAATAGAAATTTTAAAAAAATTTTGAAAAAAAAAGAAAAGATGGTAATGAAAAAATAAAATTTAATAGTTTTGAAAAAATAAATTAAAGTCTTAAAATAGAAGGGAAAAAAATAGATTGAAAATATTTTTGAAAAATAGAAAGTAAAAAAAAAAAAATTGAAAAGAGAAGGAAGATGATAATGAGAAAATAAAATTTAATGGTTTTGAAAATAGAAATTAAAATCTTAAAATAGACGGGAAAACGAAAGATTGAAAATATTTTTGAAACATAGAAAGTATTAAATATTTTTGAAAATATAAAGTTAAAAAAAAATTTAAAAAAGGAATAAAATGGTAATGAAAAAATAAATATTGATAGTTTTGAAAATTGAAATTAAAATCGTAAAATATACAAGGCAAAAAAGAGGATTGAAAATATTTTTTAAAAATTGAAAGAGTAAAATAGTTTTGAAAAATAGAAAGTTTAAGAATATATATATATATATATATATAAAAGAAGTAGATGGTAATGAATAAATAAAAAAATTTGATAGTTTTGAAAATAGAAATTAAAATTTCAAAAATAGATGGAAAAAAGAGGGATTGATAATTGGAAAAATAAAATAAAAATGAGAATATATTTGAAAAATAAAAAAGTGGAAAATATGGAAAAAACGAAGAAGATTGGTAATTTTAAAATAAAATTTGATAGTTTTAAACAAAAAAAAAAAAAAAAAGAGAACTTCAAAATATTTTTAAAAACTTGAATGTGCTAAGTATCTTTGAAAAATAGAAAGTTTAAAAAAAATTTGAAAAAAAAAGAAGAAGATGATAATGAGAAAATAAAATTTGATAGGTTTGAAAATAGAAATTAAAATATTAAATAGAAGGAAAATAGAGGGATTGAAAATATTTTGGAAGAATAGAAAGTATAATATACTTTTGAAAAAAAAATTAAAAAAAAAGTTGGTAATTAAAAATTAAATTTTGATAGTTTTGAAAATAGAAATAAAAATCTAAAAATAGAAGGGAAAAAAAGGATTGATAATATTTTTGAAAAATATAAAGTTTTAAAAAAAGAAAAATCTTAAAATAGAAGGGAAAAAGAGTGGTGAAAAAATATTTTTGAAAAAAGAAAAAGATGGTAATAAAAATATTATTGAAAAATAGAAAATAGAATGTGCAAAATATGTTTGAAAAATAAAAAGTTAAAAAAAATAATAAAATAACTTAAAATAAAATTTGATAGTTTTGATAATAGAAATAAAAATCTTAAAATAGAAGGAAAAAAGAGGTATTGAAAATAATTTTAAAAAATTGAAAGTGTAAATAATTTACAAAAATATAAAGTTTAAAAAAAAATTTAAAAAAGAAAAGATGGTGTTGAAAATAAAAATAAAAATCTTAAAATAGTAAGAAAAAAGAGGGATTAAAAATAGTTTTCAAAAAGAAAAAGTGTAAAATATTTTTGAAAACTAGAAAGTTTAAAAAAAAAAATTGAAAAAAAGAAAAAGAAGATGTGATAAAAAAAAATTATATTTTTTAAAAATAGAAATTAAAATCTTAAAATATAAGGTAATAAAAGATTGAAAATATTGTTAAAAAATAGAAAGTTAAAAAAAAAAATTGGAAAAAAGAAGATTGATATTTTTGAAAATAAAAATAAAAATCTTGAAATAGAAAGGAAAAAACAGAGATTGAAAATATTTTTGAAAAATAGAAAGTTTAAAAAAAATTGAAAAAAAAGAAGAAAATGATAATGAAAAATAAAATTAAAATCTTAAAATAGAAGACAAAAAAAAAAGGGAATGAAAATATTTTGAAAGAGTATAATATTTTTGAAAAATAGAAAGTTAAAAAAATTTTGAAAAAAAGAAGATGGAAATGAAAAATAAAATTTGAAGGCAAAATGAGGGATTGAAAATATTTTTGAAAAATAAAAAGTATAAAATATTTTCGAAAACAAGAATGTTTAAAAAAAATTGAAAAAAAGAAGAAGATGTTGACAAAAAAAATAAAATGTTATAGTTTTGAAAATATAAATTAAAATCTTAAAATAGAATTAAAAAAGAAAGAAGAAAAATATTTTTGAAAACAAGAAAGTTTAAAAAAAAAATTGAAAAGTGAAATTAAAATTTTGAAAATATTTTTGAAAAATAAAAAGTATAAAATATTTTCGAAAACAAGAATGTTTTAAAAAAATTGAAAAAAAAGAAGAAGATGTTGATAAAAAATAAAATTTTATAGTTTTGAAAATATAAATTAAAGTATTAAAATAGAAGGTAAAAAAAATGGATTGAAAATATTTTTGAAAAATAGAAATTTTAAATAAAAAATTGAAAAGTGAAATTAAAATATTGAAAATATTTTTGAAACATAGAAAGTATAAAATATTTTTGAAATATAAAGTAAAAAAATATTTTAAAAAAAAGGAATATAATGGTAATGAAAAAAATAAATATTGATAGTTTTGAAAATAGAAATTATAATCGTAAAATAGTAGAAAAAAGTTTTTAAAAAAAAATTGACAAAAAGAAAGAACGAAAAGTTTTGAAAAAAATTAAAATCTTGAAATAGAAAGGAAAAAAGAGAGATTGAAATTATTTTTGAAAATAAGAAAGTTTAAAAAAATTTGAAAAAAAGAAGAAAATGGTAATGAAAAAAATTTGATAGCTTTAAAAAAAAAATTAAAATTTGTAGGGAAAATGAGAGTTTGAAAATATTTTTGAAAAATACAAAGTTTAAAAAAATTGAAAAAATAAAAGAAGAAAATGGTAATGAAAATAATTTTTTCATAGTTTTGAAAATTAAAATTAAAATTTAAAGTAGAAGGCAAAAAAAGAGGATTGAAAATATTTTGGAAAAATGGAAAGAGTAGAATATTTTTGAAAAATCGAAAGTTAAAAAAAAATCTTGAAAAAAAGAAAATGGAAATGAAAAATAAAATTTGATAGTTTTGAAAATAAAATTTAAAATTTGAAGGGAAAATGAGGGATTGAAAAAATATTTGAAAAATAGAAAGTTTAAAAACTTTTAAAAAAAAAATAAAAAGATATAATGAAAAAATAAAATTTGATAGTTTTGAAAATAGAAATTAAAAATTTTAAATAGAAGGAAAATAGAGGGATTGAAAATATTTTTGAAAAATAGAAAGTATAAAATAATTTTGAAAAAAAAAAAGTTGGTAATGAAAAAATAAAATTTGATAGTTTTGAAAATAGAAATAAAAATCTAAAAATAGAAGGGGAAAAAAGGGATTGAAATATTTTTGAAAAAAGAAAAAGATGGTAATATAAAAATAAAATTTTTTATTTTTGAAAATAGAAATTAAAATTTTTAAATAGAAGGGAAAAAATGGATTGAAAATATTCTTGAAAAATATAAAGTGCAAAATATGTTTGAAAAATAAAAAGTTAAAAATAGTAGGAAAAAGGAGGGATTAAAAATATTTTTGAAAAAGAAAAAGTTTAAAATATTTTTGAAAACTAGAAATTTAAAAAAAAATTAAAAAAAAAGAAAAAGAAGAAGTAATAAAAAAAAATTGATATTTTTTAAAAATACAAATTAAAATCATAAAATATAAGGTAAAAAGAGATTGAAAATATTTTTTAAAAATAGAAAGTTTTAAAAAAAATGAAAACAAAAGAAGATGGTTATGAAAAATAAAGATTGATACTTTTGAAAATAAAAAATTAAAATATTGAAATACAAAGGAAAAAAGAGAGATTGAAATTATTTTTGAAAAATAGAAAGTTTAAAAAAATTGAAAAAAAAGAAGAAAATGGTAATGAAAAATAAAATTAAAATCTTAAAATAGAAGACAAAAAAGAGGGACTGAAAATATTTTGGAAAAATTGAAAGAGTAGAATATTTTTGAAAAAAAGAAAGTTTAAAAAAAACAATTTTGAAAAAAGAAGAAGATGTTGATAAAAAATAAAATTTTATAGTTTTGAAAATATAAATTAAAGTCTTAAAATAGAAGGTAAAAAAATGGATTGAAAATATTTTTGAAAAATATAAAGTTAAAAAAATAATTGAAAATGAGAAAATAAAATTTAATGGTTTTGAAAATAGAAATTAAAATCTTAAAATAGAAGGGAAAATGAAAGATTGAAAATATTTTTGAAACATAGAAAATATAGAATAGTTTTGAAAATATAAAGTTAAAAAAAAAAGGAATAAAATGGCAATGAAAAAAATAAATATTGAAGAAAAAAGAGGGATTGAGAATACTTTTGAAAAATTGAAAGTGTAAAATAATTTTTAAAAATATAAAGTTTAATAAAAAATTTGAAAAAAAAAAGAAAGAAAAGATGGGATAAAAAAATAGAATTTATAGTTTAAAATATAATTTAAAATCATAAAAAATTGGAAAAAAAAGAAGATTGGTAATTTTAAAATAAAATTTGATAGATTTGAAAATAGAAATTAAAATTTAAAAAATAGAAGGAAAAAAGCGGGATTGAGAATATTTTTGAAAATTTGAAAGTGTAATGTATCTTTGAAAAATAGAAAGTTTAAAAAAAATTTAAAAAAAAGAAGAAAATGATAATAAAAAAAATTTGATAGTTTTAAAAAAGAAATTAAATTAAAAAAAGAGAGCTTGAAAATATTTTTAAAAAATAGATAGTGTAAAATATTTATTAAAATATAAAGTTTAATAAAATTTTGAAAAAAAAGAAGAAGATGGTAATGAAAAAATAAAATATAATAGTTTTGAAAATATAAATTAAAATATTAAAGAGTAGGAAAAAAGAGATTGAAAATATTTTTAAAATATAAAGTTTAAAAACTTTTGAAAAAAAAAAAGAAAAAGATGTAATGAAAAATAAAATTTGATAGTTTTGAAAATAAAAATTAAAATATGAGGAAGAAAGAGTGTAAATAATTTGAAAAAATAAATAAATTAAAAATTTTAAAATAGAAGGTAAAAGTGGGATTGAAAATATTTTTGAAAAATAGAAAGTGTAAAATAATTTAAAATATATATATATATATATAATATATATATATATATATTAAAAAAGATGGTTATGAAAAAAAAATTGAATGTTGAATGAAAATAGAATGAAAAAAGGGGGATTATAAATATTTTTCAAAAATAGAAAATTGAAAAAAAAAAAAGAAGAGAAGAGAAGATGGTAATAAAAAAATAAAATTTGATAGTTTTGAAGTTAAAATATTAAAATAGAAGGAAAAAATGGATTGAAAAAATTTTGAAAGATAGAAAGTTTTAAAAAATGAAAATAAAGAGAAAATAGAAATGAAAATGTTAAAATTAATGAAAAAAGATGGATTGAAAATATTTTTGAAAAATAAAAAAGTATAAAATATTTTTGAAACTAAAAAAAATTGAAAAATAAAAAAAGAAGATGGTGATAAAAAAATATATGATAGTCTTGAAAATAGAAGGAAATAAGAGATTGAAAATATTTTCAAAAAATAGAAAGTTTAAAAAAGAAATTTTTAAAAAAAGAAATTGAAAATAGAATTTAAAATCTTATTCCTCAAAAAAAAAAAATCTTAAAATAGAAAAAAAAGAAAAAAAAAAGAGAGAAATTGAAAATATTTTTTAAGAATAGAAAGTTTAAAAACGTTCTAAAAAAAAGAAAAAGAAAGAAGTAATTAGAAAATAAAAAGGAGTAAAGAGGATTGAAATATTTTTTAAAATAGAAAAGAAGGCAAAAAAACATACACAAAGATTTCACGCTTTTCAGACACAGGAATCAATCAAATTAACTACGAAAATAATAATAATAATCCAAACGTAAACAACAAATAATAAGATCAAGCAATGTCCCAATGGCGATCGGTAATCCATTTAAACAACAATTTCAGTAAAATTCAATAATCGGGAAACCAAAAATTTAGAATGATTGAAAAAGAAAAAACCCAAATTCGAAATCTAAACAACAATTTCAGTAAAATTCAATAATCAAGAAACCAAAAATCAAGAATGAAAGAAGAAGAAAAAACCAAATTCAAATCTAAACAACAATTTAAGTAAAATCAAAAAAAAAAAAAAACAAAAATCTAGAATGAAAGAAGAAAAAAAACCCAATTTGAAATCTAAACAACAATTTCAGTAAAATCCAATAATCAAAAAACCAAAAATCAAGAATGATTGAAGAAGAAAAAACCCAAATTCGAAATCTAAACAACAATTTCAGTAAAATCCAATAATCAAGAAACCAAAAATCAAGAATGAAGGAAGAAGAAAAAACCCAAATTCGAAATCTAAACAACAATTTTGAAATAAAATGAAAATCCAATAATCAAGAAACCAAAAATCAAGAATGATTGAAGAAGAAAAAAACCCAAATTCAAAATCTAAACAACAATTTTAAGAAAATACAATAATCAAGAAACCAAAAATCAAGAATGAAGGAAGAAGAAAAAACCCAAATTCGAAATCTAAACAACAATTTCAGAAAAATCCAATAATAAGGAAACCAAAAATCAAGAATGAATGAAGAAGAAAAACCCCAAGTTCGAAATCTAAACAACAATTTCAGTAAAATCCAATAATCAAGAAACCAAAAATCAAGAATGAAGGAAGAAGAAAAACCCCAAATTCGAAATCTAAACAACAATTTCAAGTAAAATCCAATAATCAAGAAACCAAAAATCAAGAATGAAGGAAGAAAAAAAAACCCAAATTTGAAATCTAAACACAATCTTATGAATTCGAGACATGATAGAAGTTATAATTCCTCCCATAAAAGATTGAAAAAAGAAAAAGAAAAAGAAGAAGATGGTAACTGAAAAATATAATGTAATAGTTTTGAAAATAAAAATTAGAATTTTAAAATAGAAAGAAAAAAGAGCGATAGGAAATATTTTTGAAAAAATAAAATTTGATCTTTTTGAAAATTAAAATTAAAATCTTAAAATAGAATAAAAAAATAGGATTAAAATAGTAATGAAAAAATAAAATTTGATCGTTTTGAAAATAAAAATTAAAATCTTGAAATAGAAGGGGAAAAAGCAGAATTGAATTTATTTTGAAACATTAGAAAGTATAAAATATTTTTAAAAATATAAAGTTAAAAAAATATTTTTAAAAAAAGGAATAAAATTGTAATGAAAAATAAATTTGATAGTTTTGAAAATAAAGATTAAAATATTAAAATATAAAGGGAAAAAAGAGGGATTAAAAATATTTTTGAAAAAGTGAATAGTGTAAAATATTTTTGAAAAAGTGAAGTGTAAAATATTTTTGAAAAAGTAAAAAATTTGATAGTTTTGAAAATAAAAATTTTAAATTTTAAATTGAAAGAAAAAAGACGAATTGAAAATATTTTTTAAAAATAGAAAGTGTAAAATATTTTTAAAAAATAAATTTGTTTTTTTAAAAAAATGGTAATAAAAAATGAAATTTGATGATTTTGAAAATAGAAATAAAAATCTGAGAAAAAGAGATATTGAAAATATTTTTGTAAAATTGAAAAAGAAATGACAGTAATGTTCAAATAAAATTTGATAGTTTTGGAAATAAGAATTAAAATCTTAAAATAGTAGAAAAAAAAGGAAATTTTGAAAAATATTGGGGTAATTAAAAAATATTGCTGAAAGTTTTTAAAAACTAGAAATTGTTTTTTTTTTTAAAAAAAAACAAAAATTGACAAAAAGAAAGAAGGAAAAGGATATTTTTAGTTTTGAAAAAAAAAAAAGTTTTGAAAAGTGTAAAACTTCTTGATATTTTTAGTTTTGAAATTATAAATTAAAATCTTAAAATATAAGGAAAAAAGAGATTGTAAATAGAAGAATATAAAGTAAAATAGTAGAAGAAAAAAAAAAGTGTAAAATACTTTTGAAATCAAAAGGAAGATGGTAATGAGAAAATAAAATTTAATGGTTTTGAAAATTAAAATTAAAATCTTAAAACGAAAATGAGGGATTGGAAATTTTTTTGAAAAATAGAAAGTATAAAATATGTTTTAAATTAAAGTTTTTTAAAAAAATGAAAAAAAAAGAAGACAATTGTAATGTAAAAATAAAAATTGATAGCTTTGAAAAGATGTATTGAAAATATTTTTGAAAAATAGAAAGTTTTAAAAAGTTTTGGAAACAAGAAGAAGATGGTAATGAAAAAATAAAATGTGATATAAATTAAAATTTTAAAATAGATAAAAAAAGAGCGATTGAAAATATTTTAGAAAAATAAAAAATGTAAAGTATTTTTGAAAATAAGAATGTTTAAAAAAAAATTTAAAAAGAAGAAGATGTTGATAAAAAATAAAATTTTATAGTTTCGAAAATATAAATTAAAGTCTTAAAATAGATTGAAAATATTTTTGAAAAATAGAAATTAATAAAAAAAAATTGAAAAGAGAAGGAAGATGATAATGAGAAAATAAATTTAATGGTTTTGAAAATAGAAATTAAAATCTTAAAATAGAAGGAAAAATGAAAGATTGAAAATATTTTTGAAACATAGAAAGTATAAAATATTTTTGAAAATATAAAGTTAAAAAAATATTTGAAAAAAAGGAATAAAATGGTAATGAAAAAAATAATTATTGATAGTTTTGAAAATAGAAATTAAAATCTTAAAATAGAACACAAAAAAGAGGAATTGAAAATATTTTTTAAAAATTGAAAGAGTAAAATAGTTTTTAAAAATAGAAAGTTTTCATAAAAGAATAGATATAAAAAAAGAAGAAGATGGTAATGAATAAAAAAAAAAATTTGATAGTTTTGAAAATAGGAATTAAAATTTCAAAAATAAAAGGAAAAAAGAGGGATTGAGAATATTTTTGAAAACATGAAAGTGTAAAATAATTTTTGAAAATATAAAGTTTAATAAAAAAAAGATGGTGATGAAAAAATAGAATTTAAAATCATAATATTAAATAGAATAAAAAAAGAATGATTGTAAATATATTTGAAAAATAAAAGATTGGTAATTTTAAAATAAAATATGTTTAAATTTAAATTTTTAAATTTTAAATTTTATTATTATATTTAAATTTTTAAAATTTTTAAAATTTATTATTCTTTAAAAATTGAAAGTGCAAAATATGTTTGAAAAATAACAAGGGCAATGAAAAAATAAAATTTGATAGTTTTGAAAATAGAAATAAAAATCTTAAAATAGTAGGAAAATAGAAGGATTAAAAATATTTCTGAAAAAGAAAAGGTGTAAAATATATTTGAAAACTAGAAAGTTTAAAAAAAAAATTGAAAAAAGAAAAATATGGAAATGAAAAAAAAAATTGATAGTTTTGAAAATTAAAATTAAAATTTGAAGGGAAAATGAGGATTGAAAATATTTTTGAAAAATAGAAAGTTTAAAAAAAATTGAAAAAAAGAAGAAAATTTGATAGTTTTGAAAATTAAAATTAAAATCTTAAAATAGAAGAAAAAAAAGAGGGATTGAAAATATGAGTAAATATTTTTGAAAAACTAGAAAGTTAAAAAAAATTGAAAAAAAGAAGATGGAAACGAAAAATAAAATTTGATAGTTTTGAAACTAAAAATTAAAATTTGAAGAGAAAATGAGCATTTGAAAATATTTTTAAAAAATAGAAAGTATAAAATAAAATAGTAATGAAAAAATAAAAATCTTAAAATATAAGGAAATAAGAGATTGTAAATAGTTTTGAAAAATATAAAGTTTAAAAAAAATTTGAAAAAAGGAAAAAGATTGTAATGAAAAATAAAATTTGATATTTTTGAAAATACAAATTAAAATCTTAAAATAGAAAGAAAAAAGATAGAAAGAAAATATTTTTGAAAAAAAACAAAGATAGATGGTAATGAAAAAATAAATTTTGATAGTTTTGAAAATAAAAATTTTTAAATATAAGGGAAAAAGAGGGATTGAAAATACTTTTGTAAAATAGAAAGTGTAAAATATTTTTGAAAAATAAAAATTTTTAAAAAATAAAAAGATGGTAATGAAAAAAATTAAATATGATAGTTTTGAAAATAAAAATAAAAATCTTTAAATAGTAGTAAAAAAGATGATTGAAAATATTTTTTTAAAAATAGAAAGTTTAAAAAAAAAATTGGAAAAAGAAGAAGAAGATTGTTATGAAAAATAAAATTTGATAATTTTAAAAATAAAAATAAAAGTCTTAAAATAGAAGGTAAAAAAGAGGGATTGAAAATATTTTTGAAAAATAGAAAGTGTAAAACAATTGTGAAAAAAAATTGTAAATGAAAAGATGGTGTTAAAAAATAAAATTTCATAGTTTTTAAAAGAGAATTTAAAATCATAAAATACAATGAAAAAAGAGGGATTGAAAATATTTTTTTAAAAACAGAAAATTTTAAAAAATTTTGAAAAAAAAAAGAAGAAGATGGTAATGAAAAATATAAAATTTGACAGTTTTAAAATAGAAATTAAATTTGAATAAGAGTGATTGAAAAATATGAAGTTTTAAAAATTTTTGAAAACAAGAAGAAGATGGTAATCAAAAAATAAAATTTGATTAAAGTTATAATTTAAAAATAGAAGAAAAAAGCTGATTGAAAATATTTTTGAAAAATAAAAAGTGTAAAATATTTTTAAAAACAAGAAAGTTTAAAAAAAATATAATTGAAAAAAAATAAGATGTTTATCAACAAAAAAAAAAAAATTATAGTTTTGAAGGTATAAATTAAAATAATAGAAGGAAAAAAGAGACATGGAAAATATGTTTGAAAAATAAAAAGTGTAAAATACTTTTGAAAACTAAAGGAAAAGGGTAATGAGAAAATAAAATTTAAAATCTTAAAACGAAAATGAGGGATTGAAATTTTTGAAAATAGAAATTTTAAAAAAGTTTTCGAAACAAGAAGAAGATGGTAATGAAAAAATAAAAGGTGATATAACTGATAATTTTAAAATAGAAGGAAAAAAGAGCGATTAAAAATATTTTTGAAAAATAAAAAGTGTAAAGTATTTTTGTAAATAAGAAAGTTTAAAATAACAATTTGAAAAAAAGAAGAAGATGTTGATCAAAAAATTTAAATAAGGAAAAAATAAAATGTTATAGTTTTGAAAATATAAATTAAAATCTTAAAATTGAAGGAAAAAAGAGAGATGAAAAATATTTTTGAAAACAAGAAAGTTTTAAAAAATAAATTAAAAAAAAGAAAGAAAAAAGTTGATAAAAAAATAAAATAAAGAAGTTTAAAATATTTTTGAAAAATAAAAAGTGTAAAATATTTTCGAAAACAAGAATGTTTAAAAAAAATTGAAAAAAAGAAGAAGATGTTGATAAAAAATAAAATTTTATAGTTTTAAAAATATAAATTAAAGCCTTAAAATAGAAGGGAAAAATATGGATTGAAAATATTTTTGAAAAATAGAAAGTTAAAAAAAAAAAAAAAAAAATTGAAAAGAGAAGGAAGAGAAAATAAAATTTAATGGTTTTGAAAATATTTTTTTAAAATTGAAAGAGTAAAATAGTTTTGAAAAATAGAAAGTTTTCATAAAAGAATATATATAAAAAAAATGAAGATGGTAATGAATAAATAAATAAAATTTGATAGTTTTGAAAAAAGAAATTAAAATTTCAAAAATAGAAGGAAAAAAGAGGGACTGAGAATATATTTGAAAAATAAAAAATTGAAAAAAAAGAAGAAGATTGGTAATTTTAAAATAAAATTTGATAGTTTTAAAAATAAAAATAAAAATTAGAAAAAGAGAACATCAAAATATTTTTGAAAAATAGAATGTGTATCTTTGAAAAATAGTAAGTTTAAAAAAAAAAATTGAAAAAAAATAAGAAGATGACAATGAAAAAATAAAATTTTATAGTTTTAAAAATAAAAAAAATAAAATTAAAAAAGAGAGCGTGAAAATATTTTTAAAAATATAAAGTTTTAAAAAATTTTGAAAAAAAAGAAGAAGATGGTAATGAAAAAATAAAATTTGATAGTTTTGAAAATAAAAATAAAAATATTAAAATAGAAAGAAGAAAGAGTGTAAATAATTTTGAAAAAATAAATAGGAACATGGTAATGAAAAAATAAAATTTGATAGTTTTGAAAATAAAAATTTTAAATTTTACATAGAATGAAAATAGAGGGATTTAAAATATATTTGAAAAATAGAAAGTATAATATACATTAGAAAAAAAAGTTGGTAATTAAAAATTAAAATTTGATAGTTTTGAAAATAGAAATAAAAATCTTAAAATAGAAGGGAAAAAAAGGGATTGATAATATTTTTGAAAAATATAAAGTTTTAAAAAAAAGAAAAAGATGGTAATGAAAAATAAAATTTTATAGTTTTGAAAATAAAAATTAAAATCTTAAAATAGAAGGGGAAAAGAGTGGTGACAAATATTTTTGAAAAAAGAAAAAGATGGTAATAAAAAAATAAAATTTATTATTTTTGAAAATAGAAATTAAAATTTTTAAATAGAAGGGAAAAAGATGGATTGAAAATATTCTTTAAAAATAGAAAATAGAAAGTGCAAAATATGTTTGAAAAATAAATAGTTAAAAAAAATAATAATAACAAGGGCAATCAAAAAAATAAAATTTGATAGTTTTGAAAATAGAAATAAAAATCTTAAAATAGAAGGAAAAAAGAGGTATTGAAAATAATTTTAAAAAATAGAAAGTTTAAAAAAAATTGAAAAAAAAAAGAAAAGATGGTAATAAAAATAAAAATTTAATAGTAGGAATAGTAGGGAAAAAGAGGGATTAAAAATATTTTTGAAAAAGAAAAACTGTAAAACATATTTGAAAACTAGAAAGTTTAAAAAAAATTGAAAAAAAGAAAAAGAAGATGTGATAAAAAAAATTATAATTTTTAAAAATAGAAATTAAAATCTTAAAATATAAGCTAATAAAAGATTGAAAATATTGTTAAAAATTAGAATGTTTAAAAAAAAATCGAAAAAAAGAAGAAAATGGTTATGAAAAATAAAGATTGAAAATACAAATAAAAATCTTAAAATAGAAGACAAAATCTTAAAATCTTAAAATAGAAGGAAAGAAAAGATTGAAAATATTTTTGAAAAATAAAAATTTTAAAAAAATGGAAAAAAAGGAAGAAGATGGGAATGAAAAAAAAGAATTTGATAGTTTTGAAACTTAAAATTAAAATCTTAAAATATAAAGAAAAAAGAGATTGTAAATAGTTTTGAAAAAAGGAAAAAGATTGTAATGAAAAATAAAATTTGATATTGTTTAAAATACAAATTAAAATCTTAAAATAGAAAGAAAATATTTTTGAAAAAAAAAACCAAAGATAGATGGTAATGAAAAAATAAAATTTAATAGTTTTGAAAATAAAACTAAAAATCTTAAAATAGTAGGAAAAAAGAGGGATTAAAAATATTTTTGAAAAAGAAAAAGTGTAAAATATTTTTGAAAACTAGAAAGTTTAAAAAAAAATTGAAAAAAAGAAAAAGAAGAAATGATAAAAAAAATTAAAATTTGATATTTTTTAAAAATAGAAATTAAAATCTTAAAATATAAGGTAAAAAGAGATTGAAAATACTTTTTAAAAAATAGAAAGTTTAAAAAAAATAAAAAAAAGAAGAATATGGTTATGAAAAATAATGATTGATACTTTTTAAAATAAAAATTAGAATCTTGAAATAGAAAGGAAAAAAGAGAGATTGAAAATATTTTTGAAAAATAGAAAGTTTAAAAAAAATTTAAAAAAAAGAATAAAATGGTAATGAAAAATAAAATTTGATAGTTTTGAAAATTAAAATTAAAATCTTAAAATAGAAGACAAAAAAAAGAGGGATTGAAAATATTTTGGAAAAATTGAAAGAGTAGAATATTTTTTAAAAATAGAAAGTTAAAAAAATTTTGAAAAAAAGAAGATGGAAATGAAAAATAAAATTTGATGGTTTTGAAAATTAAAATTAAAATTTGAAGGGAAAATGAGGGATTGAAAAAAATATATATATATATTTTTTAAAAAAGATGGTGATGAAAAAAGAAATTTGAAAGTTGAATGAAAATAGAATGAAAAAAGAGGGATTATAAATATTTTTGAAAAATAGAAAATTGAAAAAAAAAAAAAAGAAAGAAGAGAAGATGGTAATGAAAAAATAAAATTTGATAGTTTTGAAGTTAAAATATTAAAATAGAAGGAAAAAGAGGGATTGAAAATATTTTTTAAAATAGAAAGTTTTTAAAAAAATGAAAATAAAGGGAAGATAGGCATGAGAAAATAAAATTTGATACTTTTAAAAATAGAAATTAAAATGTTAAAATTAATAAAAAAAGATGGATTGAAAATATTTTTGAATAATAAAAAAGTATAAAATATTTTTGAAAACTAAAAAAAAGAATTAAAAAAAAAAAGAAAAAAAGAAGATGGTGATAAAAAAAAAGATAGTTTTAAAAATAGAAGGAAATAAGAGATTGAAAATATTTTCGAAAAATAGAAAGTTATAAAAAAATTGAAAAAAAGAAGAAAATGGTGATAAAAATTAAAATTTAATAGTTTTGAAAATATAATTTAAAATCTTAAAATAGAAAAAAAAAAGGAGAGAGAAATTGAAAATATTTTTTTAAGAATAGAAAGTTTAAAAACGTTATGAAAAAAAAAAAGAAAAAGAAAGATGTAATTAGAAAATAAAAAGGAGTAAAGAGGATTGAAATATTTTTTAAAATAGAAAAGAAGGCAAAAAAATATTTAACCAAATATACACAAAGATTTCACGCTTTTCTCACACAAATTAACTACGATTAATAAGCAAAAAATAATTAATAATAGTAATAATCCAAACGAAAACAACAAATAATAAGATCAAGCACTGTCCCAATGGCGATCGGTAATCCATTTAAACAACAATTTCAGTAAAATCCAATAATCAAGAAACCAAAAATCAAGAATGAAGGAAGAAGAAAAAACCCAAATTCGAAATCTAAACAACAATTTTAGTAAAATCCAATAATCAAGAAACTAAAAATCAAGAATGATTGAAGAAGAAAAAACCCAAATTCGAAATCTAAACAACAATTTCAGTAAAATCCAATAATCAAGAAACCAAAAATCAAGAATGAAGGAAGAAGAAAAAACTCAAATTCGAAATCTAAACAACAATTTCAGTAAAATCCAATAATCAAGAAACCAAAAATCAAGAATGAAAGAAAAAGAAAAAACCCAAATTCGAAATCTAAACAACAATTTCGGGAAAATCCAATAATCAAGAAACCAAAAATCAAGAATGAAGGAAGAAGAAAAAACCCAAATTTGAAATCTAAACAACAATTTCAATAAAATCCAATAATCAAGAAACCAAAAATCAAGAATGATTGAAGAAGAAAAAACTCAAATTCAAAATCTAAACAACAATTTCAGTAAAATCCAATAATCAAGAAACCAAAAATCAAGAGTGAAGGAAGAAGAAAAAACTCAAATTTGAAATCTAAACCACAATTTCAGTAAAACTGATTCAATAATCATGAAAACAAACATTTACTGTAATAAAAATTATATCAACAAAACATATACCGACAACAAAAATAAAAAATAAGATCAAGAATGAAGCAAGAAGTACTGACCTTGGAATTTTAGCACAACACTGTCGCAATGGCGGCAATCGGATTTTTAAAGAAATCATCAGATCCCAACTCCCAGTAATATTCAATAATCTCCCCACCTTTCATCTTTTTAATCATCGGATTCTTGAATCTTGATGGGATATCAAGAAATCTTGAAGTTATAATCAAATTAAAAAATTTAAAAAAAAATTATTAATGGAAAAGAAAAATGGGTTTAGTTTGTAAACTTACTTGAAGCGTCCGACTTCAATCCATTATCATGTTCTTCCACCATGGGAAGAAATGCAGTAATGAAATTACTACCAATATAGATATATATATATATAGAGAGAGAGAGAGAGAGAAACGCAATGTGCAAGAAAGAAACAATATATATGCAGAGAGAGAGAGGAAGAATTGTAATGTAATGTGCAAGAAAAAGAACAGAGAAAGAAATCTTAATTTTTGGAAAAGGGGCAGTGTGCTATTTATAAGCAGAGAGAAAAAAATTCGGTCAACGGTCAAAGTGCATTGTGGTTTCTTGCAGCCCAATCCAAAAAAAAAAGTAATAATGTAACTTATTTTATTTTATTTTACAAAATCAGTTATTGTGTATATTATATATAATATATAACTTTGGAGCAATTTTATATATAATTTCAACAATTTTTATATCATAAAAAATGGGAAATTACTGGAAAAATATTATAAATCAAATCTAAATCATATACTCATACATATAATTATTGATCATGGTATGAAATACAAGGTTTTGAATTAATATAATAAGCCATAACAAAAAAAAATGAATTTTTTTTTTTGAAAATTAAAATTAAAATAAAAAGAAAATTTTAAAAATATTTTTGGAAAAAAAAAAAAAAAATAGAATTACTGATGAAATTTGGGGTACTTTGGAACAGGGGCTGGACTATCTATTTATAAGCCCACGGTTCGAAGCTAGTTCACGGTTTTTATCCAACGGTCAAAAAATTAGTAACTGTGCGGCAATTTACCCTTACATTTCTTGAATCTCAAGAAAACCTAAAAAATATTGTTTTTATATTATATATTCGGATTAAAAATGGAAATATGGATATAAAATATTTTCCTTTTTTATTATTTGTGAAATTGAAAAATTGGTGAGTTTGGCAAAAAAAAAAATTTTACTTTTGACAATTTTAGTCTTAAAAAATTTTTTTTTTAATTTTTAAAGTCTCAAACTTTTTTTTTATAAAAAAAATAAGGTTTTTTGACAGAATCCAAAAAAAAAAAAAAAAAACAGTTTATATTGTTTAGTTAATTAAATAAAATGGTAAAAATGTCATTATGTGAAGAAAAAAAATTTACCAGTCGGGGATGAGATTAACGAATCGGAAGAAGAAAGGGAACAAAATTCTCTGTCCGACCCAGGAATGGTAGAATGGTACCAATCAAAATAAACTAAAAGTTCTGGAGTTCCAAGTGTCCATCTTTATCACCTTTCATTATTTTCTGCTCTATTTTAATAAATGAATAATTCGTGAGTCGGACCCAAATAAATTTACTTTTATCAACTTTAGTTCCAAAATATTTTTTTTTAACTTTTAAAGACCCAAACTTTTTTTATTAGAAAAAAATAAGGTCTTTTAAACGGAATTTGTCAAAAAACCTAAAAAGTTAACCGTTTATATTTTTAGCTAATTAAAGAAAATGATAAAAATGTCATTACATGGGAGAAGAATGAAAAAAAAAAAAAAAACCTTACCAGCTGCTACATCAAATTGTCGACGATCCCAACTTTGTAGATGCTTCCGCGGTTTTGCCACAGATTTCGCTCCAGGAAATTCTATATACATATACCAATACCAATCTTCACAAGCTCGTCGAAGAATTACGGAGCATGCTTTTTCAAGATTGAATCTTTTGGTGTCCGATAATGTAAAATTTGATCAGTCAACAAATGTATAAGAAATTTGACAACTAGGATGAAGTTACTGAGGATTACAAAGATATCGTTGAAACGTTGTAGAAGTGAGCTTTCTGGTTAAACCCTGCAAAAACTTCCCAACAGAGGTATTTCTCCGTTAGAAGCCTCCGATGATCAAGTCAGACAAAAGATTCTAAGAAATTTAGAATCAACCCTAGTTCATAAACCAAGATGTATTCTGATTCAAAAGAAAATAGAAAGAAAGGCTTTGTTTTGCATGTAAATCAACCACCGAAAAAAATGTATTAAAGAAGAGAGAGGAAAAATGTTTGTCTTCTTCTGGTAAAATATGTATATAGATGGAAAGAAAAAGAAAAGCCCCCTCCATTGATAAGGGAGTTTACCTTTTATAGGCAAACTTTCTTATTAGTGGGTGGGAGTAGGTATAGAAATGATTACCTACCTTATCTCTCTGACAAGCCAAAAAGCTATCATCATAGCCCTTTTCATATGTCCAATCTCACGATTTCTTGTAGACATTGCACGAGACCCGTGGGTCCCGTCACCTACCTTCTTATTATATTTAAATTAAAAAGTGAAGCGGAATATACTTGGAATATTCCTTTCGGCTATGTAGTCGACTTAACAACATTGAAATCTTCCTCGGAGCTTTGTTTTATTGCTTTGGTTTCACCGCTTCGCTTAGATGTAAAGTGCTTCTCTTCGGGGTTTTCACAAGTCGCCTAGCTAAGTGCTTCGTCTAGGTACTTAGCTATTCATTACTCTTCGTCTCGGCCTATTTTGCTCCGCGTTGACCATAATAAAATCATATTGACTTTTGACTTTGTCCACGTGGCATATTTCCCTTTCGCTGTCTTAATCAAATTCATTTTTTTTTTTTTTTTCATCAGCCCACAAGAAAGAAAGTTTCAATTTGGTGTAAAGTTTGTCTCTTTACATAGATTACTGAGAAAATTAATCAAGAAACATGAGGAAAGAAAGTTTTTTTTTTTTTTTTTTTTAATAAGTAACCTGAGGAAAGAAAGTTAACAGACCTTGAGTTCAATAGAAGAAGCTTCGTAGATTTCCAGAACTTTTGGTTCAAGTTCAGTCTTCTTCTCTTCGATTAGACTGCATATTTCTCCCTGCAGGTGATGGATCTTCAAGGGGATATCAACGGTGATGTTGGCAGTGTCCGGCTGGTAAGTTATTCTTTTTTTTAGATGTAATGATATTTTTATCCTTTTATTTAATTAGTTAAACAATATAAACCGTTAACTTTTTAAATTTTTTTGATAGATTCCTTTAGAATAGACCTTATTTTTCTATAATAAAAAAGTTTGAGACTTTAAACGTTAAAAAAAATATTTTGAGACTGATGTTGTCAAAAGTAAATTTGTTTGGGTCCAAATTCACCAATTATTCTTTATTAAAAGATAGCAGAAAATAATGTCTGTTCAGTTCTTTCCTTACATCGTCCTTTATGAAATGTTCCCTCTCTTCTTCCAATTAGTTAATCTGTTCCATCTCTTTTTCCGATTCGCTAAATTAGATTTTAAAAAAAAAAAATTCTAAGAAACTTAAAACATAATATAAAATATTTAATTTTGAGTAATAAAGATTGGATCTTTGATAGAGTTGTATATCAACAACCACCATATGCAAAACAACCCATTGAAAAATAATCATTTTCTGGCTTTGAAAAGCAAAGAAGGAAAAGGGGAAAAAGAAAAAAAAGGACACTAAATAAAAGTAGTGTCTATTTGTTTGATCGTCTATTTGTTTTAGAAAGCCATAAAATAAAGTTAGTTATGTTCAGTTGGGTTTCCTAGTGAAGTAACACAGTAGGGTGATTTTGGAAATGGGTTCGTTAATGGAAGAAAGCCAAATCGGAACAGTAGAAGGAGAGTTATCAAATCAAAGGAAGCAATCTTGTATATTAATGGTGTTCGTCGAGTTTTGCATGATGGGTTGGCTCACTCGACTCTTCTTTTTGTTATACCAATATGGTCTAACAAAAACAACAAGTTTAAAAATCTGGATTAATCTGCTTTAACACAAATATATCTAGAAACCATTCTTTTGGAATCAGATTGTCTGGTGAGACAATTTAACTCTAATGATTTGTATATGTTTAAACTAGGGGTTGTTGTTGTAGGTTTCCAAAATTATATGCAACAACTTGACCTAAATATTTGTGCTTGTTTTTATCCTAGAACAACAAATCTTGTTGCTCATGGTTTAGCTAAGATTAGGTTTGGGTTGAACTCTTGTAATCACTTGGGATAACATCGTACATCCCAACATTATGTCTATTTTGCAAGCTAAATGGCTACCTCAATACTACAAATGAAGTTTATATTTTAAAAAAAAAAAAAAAAATCTTTAAGTTATTTTATTAATATTATAGACATATAATTATTGGTATTTAATTGAATTATTGGGACTCAATAACTTTGCTCAAAATTATTACACTAACATATAAACTCCTCGAAGAATAACAAAATAATTAAATATTCTATTATCTTATTTAATTTGACTAATTCTTTCCAAAATAGCAATTGGAAATCTTGAACAAAAGGTTACTAAAAAAGTAATACACTTAACATAATTGTAATCCTAAATAAGTACAAAATTTATCAATACTAATAAAATAAAATAAATAACTTTAGATTTGACAATAGGACTAATGGAATTGCAAGATGATGTTCCATCTTCTTTAGCTTTTTCAGATGACAATATTTCTACGGGAAACAAGCAATTATCTCTTGATGGATCATCTGGAACAATTACACCAAGTCCTTCAAAATCGCATGACTCCTCGATAACCTTTTGACCTTTTGTTTGAAAATACATATTAAAGGCATAGGAAATATTATGAGGAAATTCCAATTGACTACACGAGCCTCCCGGTGCCAAACTGGTGCAATCTGATATATTACATGCAATGTCAAATTGAGCCTTAATCTTAGCCATATCTTTGGTTTTGCCATTGAATAAGCACCACCTCCTAGGCATATGTGTGACTCCTTTTAAATTATTTAATTTGATTTCACGATCTTGACCAGAAAAATCAATATTGTATTTCGGATGTCCATCAAATTTGTAAATGCCCCAATGGCGAATAAAATTACCACGTGAGGTTTGCAATTTACTCTCATCAGCTAGGTTGTAGATGTAAACATTTATGGGATGAGGATATAGAGGAGTCCCTTTACCGTCAACAATATATTTTATAAAACTTTTGAAAAACCTATGTGCATTCACTATACTTGCACCATCTATACCATCTGTTGGCCAACCTACTTGTCCAACAATACTTGATTAAATTTGATATTCCAACATTTCTCAATGCAGAAAGAAATGTGTCATACATTACCTCGAATATATTATTATATTTCTTGTCATCATCCATAAAAACTGATGAAGAATTATTATCGATGAAAGCGAATTCTATGTCATTATCAAATAATCTCTTCACACTATCAATTAAGAATAGGTCCAGCCACACTGGAGCATTATCTTTTTCAAGAAGTTTGCATGCACGGGTCATGAAACTTTTTACCTCTGGATTAAATTCACCTTTTGATGGAATCTTTGTATCAAGTAAAACGCGTCGTATAATGACTCATGCTCACTTTGATATTGTATCTTGCAAATTCTTCTTCTTTTAGCGTAATTTGAAAAAGTTGCACCACCTCAATTACATAAAAATATGTTTTGTTGAAGTAAAATGATGAAAAAGGTTGAGATCCCACATTGATATACCTGTGAATCAGACAAAATTATAAAAAATAATTCAATATTGTACAAAAAAAAAAGAGAATATCATCAAGGGTAAAAAATACGAATATACCTTATTTTGACATCATCTTGGATAGCCGGCACAATTCTATCATATAACAAATTCTTAACATCTTCCATAGTTGTATAATTTTTTAAATTTTCATTTGGAATTGCTACTGAGACTCCAATATTTGTTCCCGCAAATGCTCGCAAGACATTCATACTTGGTGAAAAAAGTTTGACCTCACGAATTCCATTTTGTAAAAACATATCAACCACCATAGATGGTATCATTCTTTGTGAAGCCATTCTTCCCCAATTCATGCCTATATAACTCTCTGAGGTGGTAAAAAATATAACAAAGAAATGTATATATATTAAAAGTTTGAACATCGATATTAATGTTGGAGATATTGAATCAATTTTAATGTTACTGGTATTCATCTGGTATATACCTAATATATTATTTCTCTACAATAAATAAGATACAACGTATTACAAAAAAAAAAAAAAAAAAAAATATGAGAGAGAGAGAGAATGTTTGAATGAAAAGAAGAAAGTTTGATATTAGGATTTTAAAAATGAATAGAAAAATAAAAATGAAGAGAATTAATACGAGTCATTCACATATAACTAATTAACTTCTTTTAACCATATATTCTTTTATTTTTCTTATCCACTTATTTATTGCTTATAATATAAAACTTGTTAAGATATATGATATGGTATTTTCTTATGTACTTTATTATTATTTTTTTATTATAATAAGTAATAAAAATTGATGTTTTTTGGATAGAGGAAGATGTTTTTGGCAAAAGTATTCTTCTTGGTCTATTCAGTATGTTAATCGTAATTGTAATTTTTGTGCCCATAAAGTGGCTGGATGGGCAAGACATTCTGCTTTTTGTGGTAAACTAGATGTAACTTTGATTCCCCCGAGGTCTTATGTGATAGGGGAGGGACTGATGTTTCTTATGAGACTGTTGAGCCTAATGCAATATAATATTTCATTTACCAAAAAAAAATATTAGTTCATACTTCTAATTAAAGGATAAAGTTATGGTCGTGCATACGATTTTTTTTTTTTCTATTTTTTTTTTCAAAAAATAAAAATCCAGTTAGATAGTATTATCCCTAGAACTGAATTAGATCAAAACAAAATAATTATTTTCAGTTAAAACCAAATTTATGATTTTTTTTAATATTGAATATTGTCATATGTTAAAATAATAATAGATATAGAATTTGTTATTTATTTTTCTTGAGAAATATTTATGTGATTGCACTCTTTTGTTTAGCAACTCAATTTCCTTTTGAATTTCTTTTATTTTTATTTTGTTTATGGTTTTGCTTTAGTACATAGGCAGGCGCAAAGGAAGAAATCCAAGATATTGAGCTCCACATTTAATTTTCTCCAAGCTTCTTCTATTGCATTTAGTAATAACATTGTAAAATTGTTGAATTTAGGAGTATAAAACCCTAGCAACACTTTGGTGATTTGGTATTTTCATCGACTAATTCGGGAGGAATTCGTGGGAGGAGACTCTCAAGACTATAACATATAGTCATCCTTGGCATGTGTTGAATTCAGGTCCCTCAATTGACAGACCAAGTAAGACACTTAAGTAAGACAAGCCAAACTAACTAGAGTCAAACCCTAGTAATACTTTCACTCGATCTCTATTCTTTTCTCCTCGCCTCCAACCCTCTTCATTTCTTGATTCATTCGTTTTAAGCTTCTCTCTCTTGGAAAATTTTCATTCTCTTCTATTTTTTACATATTTTATCTTCGTATTTGTTGTTTTTCTTTTATCACTTTTTACTCTCAAATGTAATTTTTTGGCCAGGAAAAATAATGTCTTTGTTGACAAATTCCCCCAAAAAACTTAAAGGTTTACATTGTTTAGTTAATTAAAGAAGAAATTAAAAAAAAAAAAAAAACCTATTTTAAGGGATGTAAAAGATTAAAGAATAATTTAAGACCTAACATACACTGTAGATAAAGTTAAGGAATGAAAATTATCAATTTGCTAAATAACAATTGAAAATTTTGAACAAAAAGTCACTAATGCACGATTCAAAAAGTGCAAACCTAACTTAATATAAAATTTATAAATAACATTAAAATACAAAAAATAACTTTAGATTCTGCAATAGGTTTACTTGAATTGGTAATTGTTGTTCCATCTTCTTTAGCATTTTCAGAAGACAATATTTCTACGGGAAACAAGCAATGATCTCTTGATGGATCATCTGGAACAATTACACCAAGTCCTTCAAAATTGCATGACTCCTCGCTAACCTTTTGACCTTTTCTTTGAAAATACATATTAAAAGCATAAGAAATATTATGAGGGAATCTCAATTGACTACACGAGCCTCCCAATGCCATACTGGTGCAATCTGATATATTACATGCAATGTCATATTGAGCCTTAATCTTGGCCATATCTTTAGTTTTGCCATTGAATATGCACCACCTCCTAGGCATGTGTGTGACTCCTTTTAAGGTATTTAATGTGATTTCACGACCTTGACCTGAAAAATCAATATTATATTTCGGATGCCCATCAAATTTGTAAACGCCCCAATGACGAATAAAATTACCACGTGAGATTTTCAATTTGCTCTCATCAGCTAGGTTGTAGATGTAAACATCTATGGGATGAGGATATAGAGGAGTCCCATTACCGTCAACAATATATTTTATAAAACTTTTGAAGAACCTATGTGCATTCACTATACTTGCACCATCTATACCATCTGTTGGCCAACCTACTTGTCCAACAATAACAGTTAAATTTGATATTCCAACTTTTCTCAATGCATAAAGAAATGTGTCGTACATTACCTCGAATATATTATTATATTTCTTGTCACCGTCCATAAAAACCGATGAAGAATTATTATTAATGAAAGCGAATTCTATGTCATTATTAAATAATCTCTTCACACTATCAATTAAGAATAAGTCCAACCACACTGGAGTATTATCTTGTTGAAGAAGTTTGCATGCACGGGTCATGTAACTTTTTACCTCTGGATTAAATTCACCTTTTGATGGAATATTTGTGTCAAGTAAAACGTCCGTATAATGACTCATGGTCACTTTGATATTGTATCTTGCAAATTCATCTTCTTTTAACGCAATTTGAAAAAGTTGCAATACCTCAATTACATAAAAATATGTTTTGTTGAAGTAAAGGGTTGAAAAAGGTTGAGATCCCACGGTGAGATACCTGTGAATTTGACAAAATTATGAAAAATAATTCAATATTGTGAAAAAAAAAATATCAACAAGGGTAAAAATACGAAAGTTGAGATATATATCATATACCTTATTTTGACATTATCTTGAATAGCTGGCACAACCTTTTCACGTAAAAACTCTCTAACATCTTCAATATTTGTATAATTTTTTAAATTATCATTTGGAATTGCTACTGAGAGATCAATATTAGTCCCAGAAAACGCTTCCAAGACATTTTTACTTGGTGAAAAAAGTTTGACATTATGAATTCCATTTTGTAAAAACATATCAATCACCATAGATGGTATCATTCTTTGTGAAGCCATTCTTCCCCAATTCATGCCTACATAACTCTCCGAGGTGATTGAAAATATAACAAAGAAATATATGTATATCAAAATTTTGAACAACGATATTAATATTGGAGTGATTTTGATGTTATTTGTATTCATCTTGTAAATACTTAATATTTTGATTCTCTAGGAGAACAAAATACATCGTATTCACAAGAATGAATGTTTGATTTTTTTTTTTTTTTTTGACAATTTATTATGATTTCAAAGAGAAGAGAATGATAAAAATAAAGAGAATTCTTATGAATCATTCATATTTAACAAATTAATTTTTATTTACCGTATATTCCTTTATTTTATTATCCACTATTTATAATATAATAGGAAACTCGAAATAATTCTAACAAAAAACTCTCTCAACCTTAACCCCCTCTCTTCCTCTTCTCTTCTTTTCCCTCGGTAGCCGCCGACTCCTCCATTCTCCTCCCCTCTTCTCTTCTTCTTCTCCTCCTCTCTTCTCTTCCGCCAGCCGCCACTTCTCTTTCTCCCTGGCCAAGGGAGAAATTTAGCTTTGGCTAAAACTTTTCCCTTGGCCGGAATAACTTTTTACTATTTTTTGTGGTTTTTGTGTTTTTTGTTTTTTGTTTTGTTTTGTTTATTTTTCATCTATTTCTTTGGTATTTTTACGTATTATGAATAAGAATGCTAGTTCTTATCTTTTTCATCTCATATGCTTAGTCTCTTACTGATATTTAAATATCAGTTTTTTCTTCTTTTGTTAGAAGAAAAAAAATTTTAAACTCGGATTATATTTGGGCCCTTTGTTTGTATTCGTATTTTTTTTTTTTTTAGGTATTCTATGAAATCTTTGATGCGCCCGGGATGGATTAGACAAGCTGTTGAAAAAAGAAGACAAAATCGAACTTCCTTCGCAAATGAGGTTTGAAATCGACAGTATGAAGACCCTAGATTTAGATAGAATATCTGTTGTTTTTCTTTTTTATGTATTTTTGTATTTATTTTCTACTTTCTCCGACTCACCTAATTTTTTTAGGTTGAGTTTACTCCCTGCGCCCCTTAGTTTTAAGTTGATGCTTTGTTTGCTCCACCTAGTTTTCGGTTGGTGCTTTGTATTTCCGTGAATGATTTTAGTCATTCACTTTTGTATCGTTTTTATTTTAATGAATATTTTACTTCTAAAAAAAAAAAAAAAAAGGAAACTCGAAATAATTTAAATGCTTTTATTACCTAGTTTTAGCAGTGGTCATTTCTACTATTAACTCGCAAAAGATCTCACTTACTTTTACTATTCAAAGTAACTATTACTAATTCATAAATTAATGATTGTTTATGATTTTACAATATGTTATATATTTATGATCATGAAAATGAATCAATATATATATATATATATATTTTTTTTTTCTTTTCTTAAAAAGAAAGAGTAATTGATGAATTTGGTTCCAAACAAATTTATGTTTGACAAGTTTAGTCCTAAATTTTTTTTTTTTAAAGTCTCAAACTTTTTTATCTAAGACAACTAAGGTCCTTTTTCACTAATTTTATCAATAAATTTTAATATTTAATGATTTGTGTGATTTTAGTCGATTAAATAAAGGATAATTAAGTCATTTTATATAAAATATCTACAAAATTAGAGTAAAAATGATTGCAACACTCATTCACAAAATATTTTCGAAAGAGTAAAACTATGTATATAAAAATATATTCAATATAAAATGACTTGGTTTTTTTTTTTATTATTCAATAAATCACACAAAACTGTAAATTTTAAAAAATTTTTGACAAAATTTGTGAACCTTTGTTTTTTTATGTAAAAAAGTTTGGAACTTTAAAAGTCAAAATAAAAATATTTTAGAACTAAACTTGTCAAAGATAAATTTGTTTGAACTAAATTCACCAAATAATCTAAAATGAAATAAAACATTGTTTGATAAAAAAAAGAAAAAAAAGAAAAAAACGAATCATTCTATAAATTTTTAAAATTTTCACTTTTAGTTTAATATATTTTAAAAAATAATATAAGAAAAAAAAGGAAAAAATTAAGTGTGCAAAGATGTGAAGGGGAATAGTAATTTGTTGAGAAAATACCAAAAACCTACCTTCAACTGCTACCTCTTCTCTTCGATAGACTTCCTCCGACCGACGCTTCCCGCCGACGAAAAACGGCACACGTGAATGGGACCTCTGATGTTAGCCTTGGATGTCAAGAGTTCTTTATCTGTCTCCTCAGGTCAATACATTAGAGATGTCATTTTGATTGTGTAATTGAAGAGTATGCAAATGCTTTTGTGTATGAGCTGCTGAAGTTATCATAAACTTTTTCAAGGATTTCTTCTTGAATTATTTTTGGTCAATTGGAATTTGGAATATCGAGAAACCTTGGCATGCTTTTTCTCTTCTTTAATTCAGTATCAGGTTTTATTTTCTTAAAAGACAATGTGGGAATCATGCCTTAGTTATTCCAGTTAAATATTTTGTATACTTCAAGGAATAGTGGATAAATTTTTTTTATGCCAGATTTGTAGAAGTCATTAGAGAAGAAATAGGGTAATTTTATTGTCATTTGTAGAGGTTTTTTTAAATCTGGTTGTTACAAGGATTTCGATGGACCTATCTATGTTATCTTAGATTGGATTTTGATACAGGATAGTTCACTTGAGGATTCCAAATTTATTCACTAGGATTTTTGTGAAAACTATACATTTTGCTTAAATCTGTGTCTGGGTTTTGGGTGATTAGCATTTCCTAGTTTCAATCTTG
>JAHSUH010002465.1:0-64417 GCA_025388415.1 Cynanchum wilfordii
AAGTTTTCAAGATTTAGAAAGAGAAAGATGGAGACCGCCTAAGCTTCGATTCAGTTCGGGGAATGATTTCAAGACAAGTTCTGAGTTCATGATCTACACAAATCCCGGGTTTTAAGCTAATTTCCAATTTTGAATTCATTACTTTTAACAATTCAATATTTAGATCGCGTGATTGAATATTGATGAGGTTTTACTTAATTCTTTTGATGCTTTTTGATTGAATTGAGTTGGGATTTTATTATTTATGATTGAATTTAATTTTGGACAGTTTTGTGGCTTCACGAATTGCTTTGATATTATCACGGGTTTTAGGTTAAACTTGAATTTATTGATTAGGCGTTTGTCCTAAGATATACTTTTGTTGTTTAATCGAATTCTAACGGCTTCGTTAGTAGGTGATACGAATACTAATTAGGGCTTCCATTTAGTAGTCAATCAAGGAATTAGTTTTGAAATCTGGAAATTCATTAAGGAACGAGGAAGAACTTAAATTGAATCATTACCCTAGGACTGAAATATTTAAATCCGATACTTGCGTTTTTCTTATTAGTTAATTGTTTTCTACAATTTCCCAATCTAAAAATCCCTCTTTTATTGTTTTATTCTCTTATTAATTGATTTCGATTAGGTTTCTTAGGGAAACGACTCGGTGAACACCCTAAACTGCTCATTGATTTTATTGAATTAATCTTGGCCGATTTGACGAAAATCGTGTAATTCTAAAACCCTACCAAGATTTTGGCACCGTTGTCGGGGAAGCCATAATCGTTAAATCATAATAAGAATCTGTCTTTTATTTGTTTTTAGTTGTTTGAAACTTTTTATTCACGTTTTGGTTGTGTGTTTAGGTAGAAATTTGAAAATTTCCGTTTATTTTACTGTTCACACTATTCTGGTCAGAATGTTTATCACCGATTGAGCTGATATTTGGTGTCCAAAGGTTTTGGGTTGTGGGGAGAAATACTCACTGCCTTTATGCAGTGATCCAAGCCACTTTTTGGCCTAATTTCGTCGTTTTGACCACTTTTTCAAATTTTTATTTTTTTTTTTTTTTTTTTTTTTTTGCTTAAATTTTAGTAATTTTTGGTGTTTTTTAGATTAGTTGCTTGCATCTCCTTATGTTTTTTTCTTTGAAATTTGTTTATGACCAGGTCATCTACTAGTAAGTTAGCTGATTTTGATCCTGAAATTGATAGAACTTTTCATAAACAACTTAGGGATAAGAAGAACGAACAAGAAAAATCTCATAGTGTTGAAATTGTTAGTGAATTGTTTAAAGATTTGACACTTGATAATTCTAAACAAGTTTTTGATTGCGAAATCATGGCTGGAAATAATAATGATAATAGGACACTTAAGGAATTAGCAACCCCGGATAGAATTTACAACATGCCTGCATAGAGTATGAGTACAAGCTAATTTTGAACTTAAATCTGGTCTAATAAATTGTTGCCTAGATTTCATGGTCTTGCGGGAAGATCCTCATAGAGCATCTTAAGGAATTTCATATTGTTTGCTCTACAATGAAGCCTAGGGAGATTACAGAGGAACAAATTAAGTTGAGGGCATTTCCTTTCTCTTTGGATGGACTGGCGAAGGATTGGTTGTACTATCTTGAACCAACTTCCATTACAAGTTGGAATGATTTAAAGAAATCATTTTTAGAGAAATTTTTTTCCAGCATCTAGAACTGCTGCAATTAGAAAGGATATATGTGGTATCGGGACAAAATCATGGGGAGACTTTACATGAATATTGGGAAAGGTTTAAAAAACTTTGTGCAAGTTGTCCTCATCATCAAATTAGTGATCGGTTATTGATTCAGTATTTCTATGAAGGATAGAAGTATGATAGATGCAGCTGCAGGAGGAGCTTTAGTAGATAAGACACCTATTGCAGCTAGGAATTTAATAGCAAAAATGGCTCGGAATGCACAACAGTTTGACATTAGAGCATCATATCCGACTAGAACAGTGAATGAACTTCAGTCTTCCACAACCGATCGGTTAAGAATTGAGAATAGGATTGAGGAGTTAGCTAGTTTGGTTAGGCAGTTTGCATTGGGAAAGACACAAACACAAGTTTCTGCCACTCTTTGTGGTATATGTGCATCATATATGCATCCCACGGATCAATGTCCTCAAATTCAGGATACTACGAGAAAGTTGTGCTGGAATTTTTCCTGGTAGACCATTCCAGCAAAATCAACAACAAAGATATGATCTATATTCATCAACTTATAATCCTGGATGGAGAGATCGTCCAAATTTTAGATATGGGAATACTTCAGGACAACAACAACAATCAAGACCATCGCAACAACAGCAAAATTCAAAACAGGAGCCTAGTCTTGAGGATTTAGTGAAGCAGATGACAACAAATAATCTTCAATTTCAACAGAGAACGGAATCTAGTATACAAGATTTGCATACACAGATTAGTCAACTTGCTACTGGTCTTAATGAGGTAAAAAGTCAAGGTTCGGGACAGTTGCCATCTCAACCAATTCCGAATCCAAGAGGTAATGTAAGTGCTGTTACATTAAGAAGTGGAGAAGAGTTGAAGGATCCAGTGAATCCTATAAATCAAACAACAAATTCTGAAGCAGATAGTAAGGTTGTAGAGTCTTCTAGCAGACCTCTACCATTTCCAAACAGAATGACTCAATCTAAGAAACAAGTTGAAGCAAATCTAGAAAAAGAGATTATGGACACATTTAGAAGAGTAGAAGTGAACATTCCTTTATTAGAGGCAATTAAACAGATTCCTAAGTATGCCAAGTTTCGGAAGGAATTGTGCACTCACAAGAGGAAATTGAAAGGGAATGAAAGAGTCAGTTTAGGAAGGAATGTTTCAGCATTAATTCAACCAGCTATGCCTACAAAGTGCAAAGATCCTGGAACATTCACTATACCTTGCACCATTGGAGAACTTCACTTCACTAATGCTATGTTAGATTTAGGTGCTTCAATTAATGTTATGCCTCACTCTGTTTATTCCTCTTTGCAGGTTGGAGAGCTTAAACGTACATGTGTGGTGATTCAGTTAGCAAATAGAAGCACAACATATCCTACAGGTGTCTTGGAAGATGTTCCGGTAAGAGTAAAAAACCTTATTTTTCCTGCTGATTTCTATATTTTGGAGATGGAAGATGATAAGGTAAACAAACATGCACCATTAATTTTGGGCAGGCCTTTCTTAAAAACTGCAAAAACTATAATTAATGTGCAAAATGGTACTCTTACTATGGAATTTGGTGGTGAAGTAGTTCATTTTAATATATTTGATGCCATGAAATATCCTTCGGAGGAACATTCTATTTTCCAAGTAAATATGTTCGATTTGTCATCCGAGTATTCCTTTGATGATTCTATGAGCATTGATTTGCTTGGTAATTTACCCGATTTTATTGGATTAGATGATACTGTGTATTCCTCATTTTGTTCTCTTGGATCTAATAAATGTCATGCATGTTGTGAAATTGAGGATTACTTGAAATGTGTTCGGAATGAGGAAGTTCCTCATTTAGATTCTATTGATTCAATTGATGCTATTGACGATGATGATTATGTTGATTCTGTTGATCATGTTGATTCTATGGATGATGACTGTTTTGAAGCACATGTTAACAATGTTACTGAGATAAAATCTGCTAGGATGCTTCCATTCATTCAAGAACCACCCACATTAGAGTAAATACCTTTACCAAACAATCTTAAGTATGCTTATTTAGAAGGAGGTGAATTGCCTATTATCATTGGTAATAACCTTGAACCCGATCAAGAAAATAAGTTGCTTAAATTGTTACAAAATAATAAGAATGTAATTTGGTGGACATATGCAGATATTGTTAATTTTCTAGTTTCCAATGAGATACTTGCACATTTTAGTAAACATCATGTTAATAAGTTAAGGAGGAAATCTAAATTTTATTTTTGGGATGATTCATACATGTGGTGTATATGTACTGATCACATAATTAAGAAATGTCTTCCCATTCATGAATTTCCTTCTGTTTTAAAATTATGTCTTATATTTGCATGTGGTGATCATTTTTGTCTTCATAGTATCCCAAGGAAAATATTATCAACTTGTGAATTGTGAATTCAAGAATTCACAAGGAAGGAAATTTTATGAAGGTTTTCAGGAGCAAACGGTGGAGGAGCTCCATCTTCAATCTGTCTCCTACATCCGATACCACCAGCGTTTCTTTTCCCTTCTCTTGTTTTATTTTGTTTTACATTGAGGACAATGTTGCATTCAAGTGTGGGGGGAAGAACAATTTTTATTATGCTTTTCCTGTGTTGTGTTTTTTTTTTTTTTTTTTTTTTCCATATAAAAATTTTTAAAAAAGTTTTTTTTTTGCTTTTTTTTTTTTGTTATTTTCTCAATCTTTTTGAATATTTTCAAACTTTTAGCTTACCCGAGAAGATATATTGATGAGTGATTATGAAGTTTGATTTACTCTGCCTATGATATTTGCTAATTATCGGAATGCTAAGATCTTGAGGGTTGATTTGGTTAAATTTGTTGACGTTTGATACTAGCTTGATTATACGAAATCTCCGATTATTTGCGCACATCTAGTTTTGATGAGTTGTTTGATTGATGGATCACTCTTGAAACACTTAGTTGATGGTATTAGATCATTTGGAGTTTGTGATGACTGTCGTAGTTGCTTGGAAGGATTTTGAGAAAAAAAAATGCCACCAAATAAATTGATTTTAATAAAGAAAAGAAAAATTGATTTGACTACTCGAGAATCACTTCTGATGGGAACTTAATGCCCGGTACCCTAAGGTCCTTGTGATCTGGGAGTTGCCGAAGTGGAACTCGCTACATGGGTAGTTCAAATTGAAAGTAAAACAACATCCACTGCACTAAATAATAATAAGGTTAGTCTGCGAGTATTCTTGATTACTTGAGAACCGCTTCCGAAGGGAACTTAATGCCCGGTACCCTAAGGTCCTTGTGATCTGGGAGCTGCCGAAGTGGAACTCGCTACATGGGTAATTTAAGTTAATATGTGAAAGTAGACGAAACCACAAAAATTGATTATGAGTACTAACTAAAAGTGGCACCAAACTTGAGATTCTTAAGGGTGATTGTGATTAGTTGTTATGAATTCCGATTGATTGAGTTACTGTTGTATTGAGTTGTTGAGAGGGGAAGTCTGTTGATTGAATGATAAGTCAAAATTGGAACACACACTACACCTCGGAGAAATTTTATGATTGAGCAAGTATTGAATGGATATGAGTTTTTCTAGATTGACTTCTCTTTATTTATGCATAAAGATAATTGATGAGGCAACTATGAGTCCTTTTATTCTTTACATAACATGTTCTTGAAGGATAGACTTGTTGAATAGTAAACTGAATAATTTTTACGGAAATTATGTTTAGTAGTTTGCTTGAGGACAAGCATGATTTAAGTGTGGGGGAATTTGATAAGTCATAAATTTTCATAATTATTATATTTAATTCTCTTACCTTTTGATTAGATATCAAGCTAATTTGTGGAATTTATGTTTTTTTTGATGATAGTGGTGGAAAGTCAAAGATTAAGCGGAATTTGACTAAAAGACTTATTCTTAGTCATCAATTATTACGAAGACGTCTTTTAGAGGAAGAATTAAAATTTGAATGGAGGACTATCAACAATTCCCAAGATATTTAAAGATATATTCAAATTATCTTATCTTTATTATTTTATTAATTATTAGAGAGAGATAATTATCTCCTATTTTAATTAGGATTTTTATTTATTTATTATTATTCTATTAGGATTATGAAAAGTTAGTAAGAAGTTATTATTCTATTAGGATTCTGAGAAGTTAGGAAAACCTTTATAAATATGCCTACTCTACATTCTTTTCTTAACCAAGTTTTCAAGATTTAGAAAGAGAAAGATGCAGACCGCGATGGCCGCCTAAGCTTCGATTTAGTTCGGGGAATGATTTCAAGACAAGTTCTGAGTTCATGATCTACACAAATCCCGGGTTTTAAGCTAATTTCCAATTTTGAATTCATTACTTTTAACAATTCAATATTTAGATCACGTGATTGAATATTGATGAGGTTTTACTTAATTCTTTTGATGCTTTTTGATTGAATTGAGTTGGGATTTTATTATTTATGATTGAATTTAATTTTGGACAGTTTTGTGGCTTCACGAATTGCTTTGATATTATCACGGGTTTAGGTTAAACTTGAATTTATTGATTAGGCGCTTGTCCTAAGATATACTTTTGTTGTTTAATCGAATTCTAACGGCTTCGTTAGTAGGTGATACGAATACTAATTAGGGCTTCCATTTAGTGATCAATCAAGGAATTAGTTTTGAAATCTGGAAATTCATTAAGGAACGAGGAAGAACTTAAATTGAATCATTACCCTAGGACTGAAATATTTAAATCCGATACTTGCGCTTTTCTTATTAGTTAATTGTTTTCTACAAGTTCCCAATCTAAAAATCCCTCTTTTATTGTTTTATTCTCTTATTAATTGATTTCGATTAGGTTTCTTAGGGAAACGACTCGGTGAACACCCTAAACTGCTCATTGATTTAATTGAATTAATCTTGGCCAATTTGACGACAATCGTGTAATTCTAAAACCCTACCAGCCTTTAAAGTCATACAAATGAATTATTCGTCATGAGCATTAGATGATGAGATACATAGATATTTATAATCTCTCAAAATAATGATTTAAGAAATTTAGATATTTTATAAATGAAAGATCAGCTTATTTAATGGAAAAAAAATTTTAAAAGAAAGGTTGGACCACTAAAAATTATCGTAATAAAGATTCGATTTTCAGAGATGGTCCAAGGATGATTGTAAGAAAAAACTAGAGCACTAAAAGATGGTCGTAACATGGTTCAAACTTGGATTTTCATGTATATGGAACCCCATCCACTAGATTTTGCTGAATAATTGTCAATTGAAGATTCTTTTTTTCTTGATATTTCCTTCTTTGATTTCTTGATCTTATTATTATATATCTTGAACTTTATTTTCATAAGGAATTAATTGTAAGTGTGTGAGCCATCCTTATTTGATTTGTAAAATTAACTTGCTTCTTGCATGTTGAATGTGATTTTCGAAATACAAAATTATCCCTTTTGAAAAAAAGGAACAAATAGTTAAAAATATAAAGAAAGTCAATAACTAGTAATTGCTTTATGTTAAGGATAAAAAGTGTCAATTGAAGATTCCTTGAAAAATTTGTTTAGGATGAAAAATAAAAATTTTATAAAGTTAGGATCAATTTTATTTACCTTTATGTGCATAGTATATTATAAACTTCAAAAATTTTATTTTTTAATTATTATAAAATTAAATTACAAAATCGATATTTTATTTTAATGAAACATTCTTGGGAGAGTTCTTATGCCATTCACGTAGAATAGAAAACATTGCACATAGTATTTTTTTTTTTTAATAATTTATATCTTTACTCAAGATTGATTGTTTCTTGAATAATATTAAAAAATATCTTTAAAACGTTATAAATATCTTTTAGTATCTGAAGACTATGCCTTCATAGTTTATATAAATATATGGGTAAATTATCCGGGTAACACCTTAACTTTTCGAGATTCTAGGTTTTGCACTTAAACTTTTTTCTTTTTAGCTTTTGCACTCCAACTAAAAAAAATTGCCTAATCTGCACCTCCGTTCAAAAATTCCGTCCAAACTCCAAATCCATCAATTTCTCAGGGGCATTTTCATCTTTCTAGTTTAAAATAATTATATATATAAAAAAAATTAATTTTTCCCTCCAAACTAAAACTCTCCTCGTCTAAGTCGTTGGTTCACCGATGTTTTTTTCAATCTTTTTGTCTCTCTCTCTCTCTCTCTATCTGTTTTCACCCAAATTACTGTACATTATCTTCCTTTTGTTCTCGCTTGAACTGAAATTATCTCTATTGTGCATTTGTTTGAAATGCCCAACAAGAATGAATTTCCATTAACTATTTGGTATTGCGGTAAAATTTCTTGCGTAAGAACATCATGGACCAATCAAAACCCTTCACGAGGATATCTGTCCTGCTATAATGACGAGGTAAACCCTAATTTTTACCCCAATCAATTAAAAGTCTTAACGCTATTTCTTTTGTCCTTTTTGAAACTGTGAAAGCATTTATTTGTCTTAATTGTGTTAAATTTGTTAAGGGAGGAAGGCAAAGATGCAATTTTTTCTAGTGGTTGGATCCAGTTATGTGTAGTAGATCAACAGAGGTCATACCAGGTTTACTTCAAAAAATACCTTCAATGGAGGATAATTTTGAAGCTACAAATATTGAGTTGATGAAAGCCAAACAAAACGTAGAGGAACTGAAGTTGAGCTTGGAAGTTACCAATATTGAACTGCTGAAAGCGAAACAAAAAATAGAGGAAATGAAGTTGAGCAATTGTAAAAAAAATTTAGTTAGTGTAGGAATGAAATGGTTATTTTATGTACTTTTGATTTCCACAATTGTAATAAGGTTTTCAGGTCACTTTATTTAGTTGATTGCAGTAATTGGATGGAACAAATGTTTGTACAGTGGTCCCTTTTTTGTTTGAATTCATAATGAAAACAATTGTTGTGCTTTTTGGTTCTCAAATGGAGCCTTTATTTGGTTGGTAAATGGGCAGTTTTTTGTGCTTTTGTAAATCCCTTTTTTTTTTTTTTTGGTTGGCAAATGATCACTTTATTGGCATGGTAAATGCATACAAGGTAGCACAAGTGGGCATTAAACAATTGTATTTCTTAAAGGACACAAAAAACCATTTGTACATATGCATTCAAAGGCTTTAACATAAAACAAAACCCACTTGTACGTATGCATTCAAATGCTTTAACCTACAACAAAAACACTAAAACCAAACAATATTGTACACATGAACTTCACCCTCACCTACCCCTTCCCCTCCCCCCCCCCCCCCCCCCCATTTCCTCTCCCTCTAACACTTGGCCTACCCCTTCTAAATGAATATGGATTAGAAGGTCCACCACCACCTAGCCAGGCCTCACCAAATTGTTCATAAGATGAGGTTGTCATGCCTTTTCTCTTCCTTCCCCTTGTTCTTTTTCTAGATCTTCCCCTTCCTTCTCCTTATTCTTTTCCCTCCATATCCCGTCTCATAAAACTGCCTTTTCCTCAATTTCTTGGGCCTCCCAGCTTGTTTGTGTGCCCTTGGTGGATCTAAAATCACACATTCACCTTTGGGCCACATAGACTTTCCATTAATTGGCATTAAAATGTTGACATACAACTTACAAAAGTCCAAAAAGCTCTTGTGTTGGTATGTTCAAATCATTAACCAATAGCTCGAAAAACCATCTCCATTGCTTCGTAGCTTCCTTCTCGACCACAACCCATGCAATAGGCCACCAACCATTACTACCATCTGTGCCAATAGCGGATAATATTTGTTCGGGGTAGGTACCCTTTATATGACATCCATCCACTCCTATAAGTGGCCTACAATGATCCAAGAAACCTGATTTTAAAGGACCTAGACACATGTACATCCTTTTAAATCTAGGTTGTCTACCCTCTTCTCTAAAATTTTCAAAGTCAATCTCAAAAGTAGAATCGGGGTGGGTTCGTAATATCTCTGCCCTATAATCCCAAACTTGTTTATATTGCATAGCACGATCCCCATCTATAATTTTTAATGCAATATTCCTTGCATTATATGATGCAGTTTTCGAAATCTCAGCTCCATACTACTCATCAACATTCTGCCTTAATGCTCTAGGGAGAATTTTAGGATTCACTCGTATTCTTTCCAAATATTTGTTTGCTACGCATCTTGATGTTATAAGTTTGTTCTTCCATTGATGGTTACAATTGTTATGCTTCAAATTAAGGGTCTTTAGTACAAAGTCACTGCTCTTTTGTTGCAACCTCGACACTTGCAAATATTACCCACTTGCATCCTTTAGTAGTGCACACAACCCTCACTCTTTTTGGCTCGGATGGTCCGAATCTACATCTTTTGCCCTCGTTAATACAGAGTTTTTGACAGTGTCTTTGAACTCCTTATCGTTGCTAAAACTCATGCCTAATTCAAAGGAAGGGTTGCCATATCCCTTCCTGAGTCAAAAAATTTATACCTACTCCTCAATTTAGAGTTCTCTTCGGAGTTGTCGCTGCCACCGACCAATGTTTCTGGAACAAAACCATCATCAATATGGTCATGTTCTTCATATCCATGTTGTTCATGCTCATGGCCAGTTCCATCTTCATTTCCCTCCTCTTCATTCACGTGGATAGTTTATCTTCATTTCCACATTGTTCATTGACATAGCCGGTTTCATCATCATCACCCCGTTGTGAATTCACATGGACAGTTTCTTTTGCATCACCATTCCGTTCATTAAAATTTGCAGCACTTTCATCTTCATCTTCTCGATCTTCATTTATAAAAAGATTGTCTCTTTACAGTACACATCATCATCAATAAAATGCTCTTGATAATCAGATTCTTCATTGTCATGAAGTTCCTCCCCAATATGCACATCACCACTTCCACCATCTTCGTCTCTAATAACATCTCCACTTCTAATAACATCATTTTCATCATTTTCAATTGCACAATGGAATCTAATTTCATGCTCAGTTTCTCCTCCTTCCATTTCAACTACTTCAGGAGTTCTCACATAGCTCGTATCATCTTCATCATCCTCCTTTTCATTCACATGTGTAGATCTTCTTCATCACCACCATCATGATCATTCAGATTTGCAGTTTCTACTTCATCACCACCATCATGATCATTCAGATTTGCAGTTTCTACTTCATCACCACCATCCTGATCATTCAAATTTGCAGCATCTACTTCATGACCCTCAAGTTCTTCATTGTGCCATTCCGGAAGAAGAGGTTTCACAACCCTTTTGCCTCTTCTTTTGCTAACTTCAACATGTCCTACTTTTGGCTCTTCTATTTCCTCTATAACTACCGAGCTTTTAACTTCTTGTTTTTTCATGTATGGCTGACTTTTAAAAATAGATATGATACTCTCAACATCTCTCTTTTCTGCATAAAATTCTATAACCTTGAACCTAGGTACCCAACTACACATATCCACCAAGTCTTCATCCCTCGTAACTAACCGCAAACCATCCTTAAATGTACCTATTGGTTCTAGGTAAGAATACAACAATAGTCCTTTCTTTATTCTGGCTATTTGTTGTACCATACTGTTTATTTCCAACAAAGTCAAACAATCTTTATTGCAGTAATCTACATATTTCCATTTTACCTCTTTAAAAGATTTGTAACCCCGTTCTTCCCACCATTCACCATCATAAAAGAACTTAATTGTAAACAAATCATCATCAGGCTCTAAAATTGAAACAAAATTGAAAAAATCAGTTTTCAATGAAAGGAATTTCACATACAAGACCCACATATTCATGCACTATAACTTCATCAATACAATTGCAATATACAATACAATCACAAACATAAGCATATGCAAACATAATTCCAGCAAGCACCTCCATCAATACAATTTCAATATACAATACAGTCCCAAACATCAGCAAATGCATACATAGACCCCACATGCACATACAGTTACATTCAAATTTCTAAGATTTGTAAATAACCTGACATGCATAGTTCATTTTCATTCAAATTTCTAAGAATAGTACAGAAATAAACTGAAAAATAGAATGTCCATACTCTATTATACAAAAAGAACTAGAAAAAATGATTCAAACTTAGCGTGTAAATGGTATGGATCGACATATTTGAGGTTTGTATTTTATAGAAAATTTATTTGTTTGATAATATTATATCATTATTTTGACTTATTTTTTAAATCAAATTACGATATGTTATGAATGTTTTTAAAAATTGATTTTATTATTAAATATTATTTTATTACTATATCATTAAAATTTAAATTTTATATTCAAATATATTTAGTGATAATCTTTTTTTTTCTTATTTTAAATTATGTTTTTCAAACATTTGTGATTTTGGTACTTAACCTAATTCTCTTCTATTTTTGTCTTTTCTGAAAAGTATTGCTTTTAAAGGTTATTTATTTATTTTAATTTTTCTAAAAACTTAATTATTTGTTAAATTTATATTTTCTTAAAATTTTATTCTTTTCTATTTTAGTTTTCTCATTTTTCAGTCTATTAAAAAGATTTTAGTTTTCTAATTTTAAAGTTTGATAAAATATTTTATTTTTTGATTTAAAATTTTCATGAATGACTTTAGTTTTTTAATTTTAAAGTTTGATAAAAGATATTAGTTTTATGATTTTACATTTAATTAAACGATTTTAATTTCTTTGATTTATTTTTTATTTTTTTATATCAAATTTATTTTGAAGATATTTTTGTCTATTAAATTTATGTAAAGCCTTCCCTAAAAGTAAAGAAAAGTAAAAGTTTTGGCTGAAGTTAGTTAGAAATGAGTGGGCATAATATATCCAAATTTTTAGTTCTAAACTCATTGAGCATGGTGAAAAAGATCCACTATTATAAGTTTTGACCTCCCTAGATTCAATTAGTTTATTCCATTCGATTAGTTATTATTTTGAGTTTCAATTAGCTTATTAAACTTCTTCCCTTGTTGACTTTGGCAATCACTTTGGATATATTTGCAGATGTTCAAGGTAATGAATGATCTTACTCTACTTGATGAATATATATCTCTTAGCACTCATGATGATCGTGATTCACCGCCTCACAGGCTCTTCTGCAACTCCATTGCCTACTTGATATTATTAGAATGACATTTAAAATTTTATTATTTTATTCGATTTTTATATATATTTTATTATTACAATGACATTTAGATTGTTTTATTATTCAAATTATATATATATTACTAGAAATATTATTATTATGCCCTCTAGTGTTATTTGGTTTAGATATTTTTAAAATGTCTTTTCTTGGATATATTTATTTAAATTTTAGGTATTTAATAAATAATGTTACCTAATTATCAAATTAAAAATTATAAAAATAAATTTATTATAAAACAAAGATTTACAATGCAAAATTTGTCGCAAATAGCAACGGCCAAGGATAGTCGAAAATTCGTCGCAAATAGAAAGGGTCATGAGTAGGTAAAAATCTATTGCAAATAGCGACGGCCTATGGTAGTCAAAAATCAATTACAAATAATGATGGTCACATGCCATCAATAATTCATCGTAAGTGGTGGCAGCCGTGTGTGGTCAAAAAGCCGTCGCAAATAGTGACCGCCTTGAGCCGTAAAAAATCTGTTACAAATAGCGATGAAATCTTGTTAGAGACGAAAATTTAGTGACTGTCGTTTCCATCACAAATCCTTCGCAAATGCGATTTTTTTGACAAATTTTTGATGGATTGGCTATCGCAAAATTAAAGTTTTGGTAGTGTATATTTAGAAAATGTGTCAACATATATATATATATATATATAATATATATATATATTCTCTTCATTCTCTTTGAATACTGAGCATTTTTTTTCTAGATTTTTTTTTTCTTTTCATAGTAAATATAACCTTATAATTTTAAGAGATTCAGTCATTTTAATTTAATCAATACACATTTCTTGTACTTCTTTTTCTCACTAATTACCTTTTTAACATTCATATAAAACTTTCCTTTTGAAACAAAAATAATAACAATTAGGAATTATAATTAGTCAAGAAAAATCAAGAAAGTCAATAATTTGTAATTACATTATGTATGCTTAAAATATCTTTAAACAATAATTAAAAGCACAAATATTTTTTCCTGAATACATTAATAAAATTAAGATTAGTTAATTTGAGCAAAATTATTTTCCCACGTATATATAGTCTAATATTTTATACTATTTTTCAAAACATTATTATAAATATTTATTAAAAATCTTTTTAAAAACTGATTAAAAAATCATCTCCCGTAGTACTATTTAAACGGTGATATACATATTTAGAAATAAATGTTATACTTGAAATTTTGGAATGGTTTATTTCAAAATATTCAATATATAAATATCACGAATAAAACACAATGTAAGTATAATTGTAAGAATTATTATTATTTTTTTTTTTTTGTAAAATATATACAATCATTCACGTAAGTTTTTTAAAAAAGAAACTTAATGATTGATAATTTTTTATATTTAATATTTGTTGGTGTGTTTCTAAAAAACCTATAATATATATATATATATATATATATATATATATATATATATTATTTTTTTTTCTTTTATATTGAAGAAGGAAAAATGTGATCGGGAATCGTAAGAGTTCAAAGGGTCCTTCGGACAGGAGGAAAAAAAATAAATAAATAAAAAGGTTTGGTTTCTTGAAAAAAAATTTTTTAATAATTGTCTCAACATATTTACCCTTTTTATTTATGGAGATATTTGTAAAAAAAAATTATTTATTTAGATATTTAGGATGAACAGATCTTTTGTGGGGAAATCTGTTTTGTTTTTTTTTTTTTGTTTCTCAATATAAAACAAGAAAAAACACGAAGAAGAAAAAGAAAAAAGCTTCTACCTCTCTATCTACAGTATATAAAACATCAATATGTCTACAGCCACTTTTAGGACACTTCAAAAAAATTCAAAAAGAACTTTGCATGTATGCACGAGATTAGACAAGTTCATGCAATATGATCGTAGATTGAAGGAAGAAATCAGACGCCGTAGACAACAACGTTTATCAGGTTTGAGAGTATATGCTCTAAAAATGAGGAGATTCAAGAACTTTTTAAAAATTCATCAGCTATTTGACAAGTTCGTGGAATTAGATAGGCAATTTTATTCCATTATGGATGAACTTAATGCTCAAGTCTCTGAACTTGAAGCCATTTTGTAGAAGAAGAAGAATGACATCAACGACATTCCTATCATTTTTTTTTTTCTTTTTCTTTTTCAAGATTTTTCGTTCTTTGTTTTCTTGAGTTTGTTTCATTTGTCCTCTCAAAACATTTAGAAACATGATAAGATTAGCAACAAAATAGTCATTTTAATTCTGTTTGCATATCAAAACGATTGAAATGAAGTTTAATATTCGATTCATTTTTCTTGAGTAATTCTTTTTTGTCTTTGCTTTGGTTTTCTTATTTTATTGATCTAATTGCTACTTTAACAACATATCTATTCATTTACATCATAAATTAATTATTAGCGTGAAAGTTGTTGTTCTTTAATTTCTATATTTAAAAGTTAGGGGATCTTTTCTGAATTCAAAATTATCCTCTTTGGATAAAAAGTTAGCAGTCAAAAAAAAAAAATTAAATAAATAAATAAAGAAAGCAATTACATTTATTTCAATAGTATGTTATAAACTTCATAAATCTCATATAATTTTATGTAAGTGAAAAATATGAAAAGTGTTATTAGGTTTATGTTTAGGCTTAAAATTATACATTTGAATTTTAAAATTATGTCTACTTGACTTGAATTTTTGAATGTATTATATATAATAAAATTCGCAAATCACAATTAAGCCTTTTGGTTTGATGAAATTTTCAAATTTGATATTTTAAAAAATTTCTTTTATAATACTTTTATTAGAAAAACTAAATTTATATGTATGTTTATCTCTAAATGTTTTCTTAGAAGCATGAATTATTAATTCAAAATATAATTGTTATATTATTATGCCTATATTATTGTTTATTATTCTTCTCCTATGTTGGACAAAAGAATTCTTATGCCTTAATTTTAAAAAATAAAAAAGAGGGGTCAGAATGATTTGTTTATCAAAACATTATATATTGTAATATAAAATATAAACCATGTATGTCTATATAGAGAGAGCGGTTTGCCCAAAAAAATTAATTTTGGAACTAAAACTTCCATTATTCTTTTGATAAAATACAGAAATCATTCAAAATAACAAGGTAGGATCTATTCATTTTCTTTAGTGTAAGAATCTATTTAATGCATGATTAGGAGGTTCAATCCACAATGCCAAATGATTCTTATTGAGTCATATAAGACTTTTCTTTCCCTTCCCTTCAACCAAAATAGCCAAATTTTGTACTGTCACAAACAAGGGATTCAAATACATCTAGGTCATAGAATTTCCAAAGCATCGAAATCTCAAGTTGGTGCCGAACTCGTCCAAAAAATGAAGTCTCTTGAATTTTATGATTGAAGATCTTATTACTCATGTGCTCTAAATCATGTGATACTTGATCAACATGATGATCAATTGTTGCATTGTTATTCAGACAATAGTTTCTAAACGACCATCGTTCAATGCTAACATTGTAAATTCCCAAACACTCTTCTTTATTCATGATATAGAGAATACCTTCATTGTATAATAGATTTGTGATCTTGACATTTTTCATGGCGTAAAACTTTTTTTGGTTCTCCATTGTTTGTCCTTGTTCGGTTGATAAGAACATATAGTAATCTTGCCTTGTGTTTTGTTATTGTACAAATAATATGCCGCAAAGAACACACATTCTTTAGATTTCTGATTTGGTGAGTAGAAAGTTAGTATCTCATTCTTTCTCTCGTTGAATAATAATGGATTTTGGACTCCCAAAATCCATGGTGAAGATCAAGAAACAAAATTATTTATTTTGTTTAAGGACAAAAAAGATGTAATTCATCAACGTAACAACGATAAAGGAAATAGAGCCAATTCGGTCGGAACCACCAATATATACTTGGTCCTTGTGGCTTCTTTTGCAAAGGATCAAATAGTTTACATAGAAACTTGTCTGATACAGAATCGTGAAAAGTTACTACCCATGGTAATAGATCAACAGGACGATCATGATGGATGGGTTGCCTTCGGAAGTTTTTACATACACAAAAAAACCTCATTATGTAACTTAGGACGTCACTAGGAAGATTAGACCAAGGATGGTCACTCTTTTCTTCTACAATCTTCCGTTGATTCATTTTGAGAGGACAAAAAAATTGGTTGAATGGTAATTGGAATGGGGACAACAATATATAAGAATATACTATCAAATAAAGAAAAATAAAATAAAATAAAGGGTAAACTATCCAGGTAACACCTCAACTTTTTGGGATTCTGGGTTTTGCACCTAAACTTTTTTTCTTCCAGCTTTTGCACTCCAACAAAAAAAAATCGCCTAATTTGCACCTCCATCCAAAAATTCCGTCCAAACTCAAAATCCGTCTATTTTCCAGGGGGGGTTTTTTTTCTTTTTAATTTTTTTTTTTTTTATTTTTTTTTAATATTCCAGGGGTATTTCATGTTTTTTTATATTTCAAAATTTTTTTAAATTTTTTTATTCGGAAAATATATTGCAACTAGCGGGATTCGAACCCGCACAAACGCCCAACCGTGTGTTTTGCCGTTGCGCCATAAACATTATTTGTAATTTTTTTTAACAAATATTTTATTTATTATCTTTAAGGAGATTTTTGTTTTATAAAAAATAATATTATTTTTGTTATTGGTTAGATTCGAACCAAAGATTCGATGAATTTAAACACACTTTACCACTGCACCAATATTATAAATTATATAATTTTTTACATGAGTTTTATGTATTATCTTTAAAAATATTTATTTTATATATAAAAATTATATATTCTATATCCTAAACCCCAAACCGCATGCTCTCAAATGCGCGCTTTGGCCCTGCACCAATGACCTAGATTGTATTTTTTTACAAGATTTTTATTTATTAAAGAAAATCTTTTTAGATATATAAATAACACTCCTGTAAAAATAATAGAATTTAAAATATTGGTATTGTAGAAAAGCGCGTTTAGTTTCAACACGCGTTGGGTTAGAATCCTGCTAACAATAAAAATTACCTTAAAGTTAATAGATAAAACTCATGTAAAAAATAATACAGTCTAGAACATTGGTACAGTGGAAAAGCTTATAAAAAAATATTTTTAAAGATAATAAATAAAACTTCCGTAAAAAATTATATAATTTACAATATTGGTGCAGTAGCAAAGTGTGTTTAAATTCGTCGTGATGTTGGGTTCGAATTTTACCAATAGCAAAAATAATTATTTTTTATAAAACAAAAATCTCCTTAAAGATAATAAATAAAATATTTGTTAAAAATAATACAAATAATGTTTATAGCGCAAGGCCAAATACACAATGCACGGGAGCGCACGGTTCGGGTTCGAATCCCCCCGAATTCCGCCCCTGAATATTTTTTATGAATAAAAAAAAATTGAAATTGAATGGTGTGGGTTGCGGGTTCGAATTGAAATTGAATGGTGCGGGTTCGACCCGCCACTGAATTAAAAAAAAAAATTAAAAAATTTTTGAAATAGGAAAAGACTGAAATACCCCTGGAAAATAGACGGATTTTGAGTTTGGATGGAATTTTTGGACGGAGGTGCAAATTAGGTGATTTTTTTTAGTTGGAGTGCAAAAGCTGGAAGAAAAAAAGTTTAGGTGCAAAACCCGGAATCCCAAAAAGTTAAGGTGTTACCTGGATAGTTTACCCTAAAATAAAATAACTTATTCAGGTCAGTTGGGGTCGTAATTCCATTTCTATTTCTATGTTTTATATATTTATTGATTTGTCACAAACTTTTTGATTCGTTCGTATAATCATTTAGTCTTGCTAACTAATACTAACAAATTAATTAATTAATTAAAAATAAATAAGGTTCTAAAATATCAAAGAATATTTTCAACCCTTTTCACTTTACCATGTGTTTTTGTTACCAAATTAAGAAAGATAATGACATGAAAATCTTTTCACTCCACCATATTTTTTATAACGAAATTAAAAAAAAAAAAAAAAAAAGATTATAACACAAAATCACAAATAATAATAAATAAATAAATAAATAAACAGGATGAACATTTAGATTTTTACGTGAAAATTGATAGAATTAAAGAGAATAACTCGTTATAATCAAAATTTTACTTGAGAGTTTGAAATTCTCATAAAATTTTTTTATATATATTAAAAAAATTCCTAAAATACATTTATATATAGATTGGAAAAATATATCACGTGATCTAGTCCATATTACAACAGACCCTGAAATTTTCTTTTTAAGTATGTCTATTCACAAAGTGGATCACACTGAAAACTTTTCAAATTGGTTCAAATAGAATTTGGATCATAATCTCCAAATTATCAGAATTCTAATAATATATATATATATATATATATATATATATATATATATATATATATATTCTCCACCTCTCTTATGAAACCCCTAAAGGGAAGTATTCAACAACGAACACCAACCAAGTCCAAGGACTGCTCAAACATGGTTATAGGAAGTGACTTAATCACTAGGATTATCATGAATGATAACTTTACTCACAACAATATCACCACAAACAACAACATCAATGTACTTATTCCTCATGAAACAACCGATCCTTTAAAAAGAATATGACACTCGTAAATTTTAAAAAGTATTGTAAAGATATGCAAGTTCACTAGAGAAAGAACTCCAAATATTAATAGTACCTTACAAATATATGAAATCCACCGAACTTCTTTCTAATGTTCCTTATCAAGATTGGCCATGTATACTAAATTTTACAATTTCATGCACTTACAATAAAATAGGGAAACGTGTAAATCAAGAATTTTTAATTTTTAATTTTAGTTTTTGGAGATTTTAAGAATATAGCAAGTAACTATAATTATTTTTTAGATTGATAAATAATTAGGTATTATAATCGATATTTACTTCATTGTTCGTAGTATAATGACATTAGTGACTAAGGATTCTAACAAATTTGCATTTCTTTAGCGAATAGGAAATGTTTCAATAATTTTGAAAAGTCAAAAAATAAATAATCAGTTGCATATTTAATGTATTCTAATACAACAATGTATTAGATGTACCACATAAAGAATGAATAGGCAGAGAAATGCCTATTCTTTATTTATTTTCAATGGTTGCTAAAAAAAGCCCGTCATGCTAAAAACGCTTTGTTGTTGCTCTAATCCATCCTTTAGTAACATCAATTGGGTTAATTTGTTCAGCCACCTGCATTATAAAACAAAATAGCAAATGAGAATTTTTTTTTTTTGGAATGAATTTCAACCTAATTTTTAAAATTAATTTTCAAATTCAAAAAATATATTATTCATCACCTCATCAAATTCTAGAAGAAAAGTCATAACAAAGTCATCATCCACGAACTTGAGTTTGAAGTCGAGATATGATAAATCAACAAACTTGTTCCTTCTTTCATCCTGAGCTTCTTCCTCCTACAAGCATCAAATATTAACGCAGGGTTTCTGCGATTAATGATTTTAAAGAAAGGCAAAAAGCACTCAACAAATAATGGGATCAAACAATTTTTAAAAAGGGGTAAGAAATTCCTAATCTTTAATACAAAAATTGAGAAAAAGCAAATCAAAGTAAATCGTGATTGAAGCCTTACAGTAATTTTTGAAGCCATTTTGATGATTTTTCAGAAGATTTCCTAGAGTTGATGAATGATGATGATGGTTATGAACTTTGAGGAATTGAGAAATTTAGAACAAGAGCACATATTTATACATGTGATTTTGTTATGTGTTTTTTTTGTTTTTAAATAATTTTATTTTGGCTATCTCATTACATGAACCTTGTATATCTTTATAACAAAATCTTCTATACATACATTTATATTAGATATTGTAAGAAAACCATAGAAACGAAATGAAAATACCACAAAATCTAGAAATTAAAAAATTTCCTAATTTTTATTCGTTTTATTCCTAAAATAAATTGATTTTTCTATAAATCGGTATACCTTAATATTCACCATCATGCATTTATTAATGAATTATGCCTAATAAATTTTTAAATTATTACAAACTTATCCCTTGTATTTTAAATTATTGCCCTAAAGAGAAAGTAAATATTTTTTTACTTTTCTTTTTGTATAGGATACATAGCAAGTCCATTAATTGAACTTACACATCATCCATTGTATTAAATTAAATTAAATTAAAAGGAAACATGTATTTTTTTTTTTTTTTTTAATAGTGGAATATATATTGACACATTTTCTAAACATAAACATAAACAAAATAGCATTTTCAATTTTTCAAAGTGTATTATAACATTAAGGATTGTGCAAAGCAACATTCAAACAATTTGTTTATACAAATGACAGGAAAAGAAAGAAATATAATTTGTTTTGATATATATAGACAATCTTGCTATATTCAAAAAAAGCTTAAAATGATAAAGTTTCGAAAACAAATATGCTCAAAAAATAACAAAATCAAGAAAACAACATTTTTCACAATTTTTTGTAAATGAATGGAATATCGTTCTTTGTAAGTTCACTTGCCAACTCTTCTTGATGTATCAATGCATATTCCGTCCAGCCAGCCTTCTTAAAGAAAACGAGTGCTTCTATATGCTCATCATCAGATATATAAATCACTTCTTCAAATTCACATTGCGCCACGAACACGTTTTGCAACGTTTTCAGTATTCTGTATTGTTCCAATAGGTAATCAATTTCAACTTCTTGCTCTTCTTTTTTCGTTTTGAATATTTGGGAGTAAAAAGGTTTCAAGTGCGATGAACGTGAAATTCCCAAAGCTTTGGCTTCCCTTAATATGAAATTATGTCCCGTCCACTCTTTTATCTTCTCAAGGACGCATTTCTCTTTTTCAATATTTAAAAGAAGTTCCTCAATGTAGTTATTCTGGAAAGAATCATAATTTTTTTTGTAAGCCAGACAAACAGGTATTTATTTTTTCCCCTTTTGTTTTCAAAAAAAAAAAAAAAAAAAAACCACTTATTTACTGCCTATTTTATAACCATTTGTCAAAAAGCACTATTGTTTAATATTTCTTCAAGATATTTTCTCCCTTTAAAAAAAAAAAAAATATATATATATATATATATATATATATATATATATTAAAGATATTTTCATTAAAAAAAAATATATATCCTCTCCTCTATTAAGATTAAAACTTCTTGCTCCTCTCTAAATATCTCCATTCCATAGAGGAGATATTAGAGTCTTAACGTTTAAATTTATAATAATTTACTAATAATATTAAATTTAACTACCTAGGTTTATATAATATCTATCACTAGTAATAAATTTTATTTTTTTTTGGTGAATAAAAAAAAAATTATATATTTATACATATATGTAGCTATTCGAAATAAAAAAGCAAGTAATATTGTTGGAGAATTGTACATTAATTAGATTTATATTTTAGATATTTGATTTATCTTTTAACATAACTTTAAATATATTAGATTTAGATATATTTTTTAAAAAATATTTAAATATCTTATCCTTTTTTAATATAGATTACTTTGCCTATATATATTTCTATCATGCTACGAGAGCTACTATGACTAGCTCTTCGAAACATAATTAGTGGTATATGGATACTTAAGCTATTTCTTACATAACTCCTGATGGAGATAATCTTATGTCTTATTTCAATTTGTGCACTAATCGTAATATTAACCTTAGCAGTGGTCATACTATTCCTCTTTTTTGTTGTGGAAATACTTCTTTACCTCTCCTCATCCTCCTCCTCTAACTTTACGTAATGTCTTACATGCTCGCCACTTAATTAAAAATCTTGTTTCTATGCTTTAATTTACTATTGATAAAAATGTTTATGTTGAATTTGACCAGTTTGAATTTTTTGTAAAGGATTTTCAAATATGGATGCATTTAATGAGGCGTAATTTCTTAGGTGATCTATATCCCATCACCACTCAACCTCAGATGAATAAATCCTCTCCAACATCTTTTGTTATCACTACTCAACCTCAAATGAATATTTTCTTCCATCATCTTGTGTTGTTATCTCCTTACATTTATTGGCATAACCGTTTAGGTCATCTCAACACTTTTGTCTTAAGATCTCTTCAACAATAACAATTAATTTCTTGTCCTCCTTTTCACGATAATATTTTTTTTTTTTTTTTTTTTTTTTGGTTGTTGTTGTCATTCTTGTCCCATTGATAAACAAGTTAAATTACTTTTTCATAATTCTTTATCCTCAACTACATTGCCAAAGAATATATTAAAATATTCTTTGGATGTATATATATTATATATTATTAAATAAATTTAAATAGTGTAATAACATAAACGTCTTTAGAATTTTTTTAAAAAAATTTAACTAGTGATTTAATAGAAATTTTAAAGGAAGGACCAATGTCACAATTTTTTATAGTTTGGGGACCAATTCCACCAAAAAATAATTTGGGGACCAATGTCACCAAACGTCTATAGTTTCGGGACAATTTATGCCAATTTTCCTATAATTTTTATGTTTTCAATCCACTTCCATTGTTCTTGTCCTTGTACTGTCTCCTCACTCATGTATTCCCCCCCCCCCCCCTCCCTCTCTTTTTGGCCACAAGCACTACACATTGCTATGCTTCATAATTTTCTTTTTAGTTCGATCATACTCTCATCTTCAAGTTTTTAGATGCGTTTGTTATCCTCTTATTCCTTCTACCAAACCAGAAATAAATTACAAACTCATTCAGCTCCTTGTGTTTTTTTAGGCTATTTGTCAAATTATCGTGGTTACAAATGTTATGATTTATCTATTCGAAGAATAATTCTTTCTAGAGATGTTCAATTCAATGAAAATATTTTTTCTTTTTCTAATCTACATATTACTAATCCTTCCTCATAAAATTTTTAGATGCAAGTCTACCTCAATTTTGGCAGCCCAACCCAATTCCTCCACTGCGGCCTATCCCTTAGAGCCCACAGATGACCATCCTTTTCTTTCCTCCTTCTTGGGACCCTTTAATCTGGCCCAAATCCCTGTGGTAGCTGTTGAACCAGTCCCGCTGCCTAAACTAGTCCAACCTATTCCACCTCCTCTAATTTGGTCCGACCGAGTGATTTGGTCCAACAGCTAGTCTCCTCTCTTCCTGACCAATCCAGCCCAGTTCCTTCTTCCTCATTTCGGCCAATCACCACAGCCCAATCTCCTAAGGCCCAACAGTCTTCTCCCATTCCTCAGCATTCTCCACAAATGTAATCAAGGGCCCATGGTATTTTTAAACCCAATAAATTTCTTAATCTTCATTCCTCTTTCTCTTCTTCTATTTCTTCAATAGCTACTAATCCTTTTCATGCTTTACATGATCATAATTAGAAATTGGCCATGAAAGACAAATATGATGCTCTTATTGAAAATAAGATGCGGGATTTAGTGTCACGTCCTTCTAACATTAATGTTATTCGATGTTTGTAGATTTTTAGGTACAAAACTAAATTTGATGGATCTTTCAAATGTCATAAAACTCGTCTTGTTGGTGATAGTGCCGAACAACAACCTGGCGTTGATTGTGGTGAAACTTCCATTCCTGTAGTAAAGTCTACCACTATTCGTACAGTACTCAATATAACTATTTCTAAATCTTTGTATATTCATTAGTTAGATGTCAAAAATATTTTTCTCCATGGTAATCTTACTGAAACTTTATACATACATCAACCACTTGGTTTTCATGATCATATTCATCTTGATTATGTTTGTTTGCTCAAGAAATCCTTTTATGGTCTTAAGCAAGCTCCTCGTGTTTGGTATCAACATTTTGTTGATTTTGTGCCTACTTTGGGTTTTTTCTCACAGTCTTTCTTATCATTCTTTATTTATTTATCATATTGGTGATGATGTAGCTTATATTCTTCTTTATGTGGATGGTATTATTCTTATTACTTCTTTTGATACTCTTCACAAAACTATTATGTCTACACTTAGTTCTAAATTTGCTAAAGATTTGGGGCCTTTAAGCTATTTTATGGGAATATTTGTTACTCGCCATGAGAATGGTCTTTTCTATCTCAACGGAAATATGCCTAGGAAATTATTGATCGAGCTAACATGTCTTCTTGCAAATATTTTCCTACACTAGTGGATACCAAAGCGAAACTTAGTATCTCCTGGTAATCCATATCATGATCCAACATAATATTAACGACTTGCATGTGCTCTTCAATGTTTAACTTTTATGCGACCAAATATATATTATGTTGTTCAAAAAAATAATTTTTTATGCATGATCCTCGCGCACATCATATGATGTATTATTCACTATATTCACAGTACTCTTTATTTTGGTCTTCATCTCATTTTTTCTTTCGTGACCAATCTTCTCTCTTATACTGATGTCGATTGGGGTGGCTATTCGGATACCCGCCATTCCACATCTGGTTACTGTATCTTTCGGAGATAATTTGATTTCTTGGTCTGCCAAACGATAACCTACTTTGTCTCGATCTAGCCCTCAAGTTGAATACCGTGGAGTGGCAAATGTTGTTTTGGAAACTTGTTGGATTTGTAATCTTCTTTTGGAGCTTCATCATCCTATCACTAAAGCTACTTTAGTCTATTGTGACAATGTAAGTGTTGTCTATCTCTCCAACAACCCAATTCAGCATCACCGCACTAAACAAATTGAAATGGATATTCACTTTGTTCGAGAGAAAGTTGCTTGTGGTCAACTATGTGTTCTACATGTTCCTTCTCGACATCAAATTGTAGATATTTTTACCAAAGGATTTCCGCTATCCCTCTTTGATGATTTTCGTGATAGTCTCAACATTCGCCAACCTTCCATTTTGACTAGAGGATCTAGTAGAGAATTCTACATTAATTAAATTTATCTTTTAGATATTTGATTTATCTTTTAAGATATCTTTAAATATATTTATTTTAAAATATTTAGATATTTTATCGTTTTGGAATTCGGATTATTTTGTCTATATATATTTCTATCTATGAAATTAAAAGAAATGAAAAAGTGACAAATTTTGTCCACAAACAGTTTTTAGGCAACATTTCTGAAAATCAAAATTTTATTATTTTATTTATACAAAAAAAAAAAATGAATATTTGTGTTGTATGTGTAATATATTCTACAAATTATTTTATTTGTTCATAAAAATAAATATTTTTCCTATTTATATGGCTTGATGTGTGCCTCATAAATATATATGTGATCTTAACTTATATGCACACAATTTGAGATGTATATATTACATTCACAACTTGCGATATAGTTTTATATTGCATTTAGAGTAAGCAATATAGTTTTTTTTTTTTTTTCTAATGTAAACACTTTTATTCGTATTCTAATATATTTATCCATTAAACACCCTTTAACAAAGAAAAATTTATCCAATAAAAAAAAAAACTCATTTAAATAGTTTTATTTATTTTTGATATTTTGAACATTAAAGTTCCCTTAAGGAAGAAAATTTTGATCAACGAAATCCCATTTGTACGGTGCTTTTATACATATATTAATATTTTGTTTATTAAGGCCCTTTAACAAAGAAAAAATTATCTAAGAAATTCCCTTTTATATGATGTCTTTTATCCATTAAAGTATCTCTAACAAAGAAAAAATTTATTAAATAGTTTTATTCCTATTCTTTTCCATTCGAACTAGATTGGTTTTTTGCGGCAGAAAGTTTTGACCCCAAAATTTAAACAAACTGCATATATAAGTTAAAATTCAAACATTTTATCTCACAAACTCTTTACCAACTTTCCTACACTTTTAAGTTATATTTTTGCTCATTGATGTCTCTTTAACAAAGTAACTTTTATACAATAAAGTCCATTTTATACATTCTCTTTTAGGTATTACATCTAATTAAAAATATTAAAAGATGACGTAATATTTGATTTCATGATATCACAGAACATGATTCCAGACAATTATTGGAAATTGGAATCTAGTTGAAAAAGTAAGCACTTAAGAAAAATAAATAAATAAAAAAAGAAAAGAAAGAAAAGTAAAGGTTGATGAAGCAGAAAATATCCCACAAAGCAGAGTAAAGAAGAGCTCTGCTACAGATGAAGTGAGTTGACCCAGAAATCAGAGTCAACGATTCTCTTCCACAAATCATCTAAACCATGGCTAATGTTCCAGATTCAGTTGTTGGATTCCTACTGGAAAATCTGCAACAATTCGTTGAATACAACACAAATTTGATCGGTGGAGTCAACAGAAACGTAACCAATCTTTATCAGGATCTTGGCAATTTGAAAGCTTTCATCAAGAAGTACACAGAAAGGCAGAGCAACAGTGAGATTCTTGAGAAATTAGCCAACGAGATTCGAGTGGTTGTTCATGAAGCTGAAGATGCCATTGAAACTTACATCTTTTGTGAGTCTTTGCAGAAAAACAGAGGTCCCTTCGCTCGTGGTGTTCATATTTTTGATTATGTATCAGACCTTCGGAAGGCGGGCAAGCAAATTGAAGAAGTGAGTGCTAAAGTTACTGACTTTTACCAAAATAAGGCTCCTCTTGGACTTGATGTTTTGAAAATTGAGGAGACTTCCGGGGGATTTCAAAAAAAGCCTAAGAAGGTAAGTACTGGGCTGGTACACACATTCTGCCATATATATATATATATATATATTTCTATGGAATTCATGAGCCATTTCTTTTGAAATTTTATGGGTTTTTTTTTATGATGGGGTTTTTCTGGAAGTAATGAAATAGTTTGCTGATTTATTTTTGCATGAGTTAAGCTTTTGACAGTAGAGAAAATTTTGTTTTCTTTAATTAAGAAAGAACAAGCTAGATTTGAGGTTCTTTGTTTGTATAGAGATTAAAGCTAGATTTGAGATCTTGACAATTCTAACAATTAAAGCCAAGCCAGTAGCTAAGAGTAATTTTGAAGTGAAATATTTGCTGGAAATCTTGGAAGCTGAAATACAAGACAGAATTTTAGAACAGATAACAAATGGGGAAGAGATTTGCAGAAGTAGTTTGAGTCGAATATGGAAAGAAAGTTAAAGTTTAAAATATTGGGGAATTTTAAGAAATGTCTGTCTATATATCTGATTTTGCCTTTCTTTATATGTATATATACATATATATATATTTGTGTGTATGTTTAAAATTTTCATATAGAACACAATGTCCTTGGTTTTGCACTAGCAGATTCTTGTAGTGGAGGAAGACAATGTGGTTGGTTTTGAGGATGAGGCAAAAAAGGTAATTGAACTTCTCACAGGAGAATCAGAACAGCTAGAGGTAATATCAATCATTGGTATGTTGGGGCTCGGAAAGACAACACTGGCTAAAAAGGTGTTAAACGATCCGAAAATTGAGTATGAGTTCTACACTCGTGTTTTTGTGAATGTTTCTCAAGAATACGAGAGGAAAGAAGTGTTTCTTAACATTTTAGGTGCTTTTACTCAGCTGACTCCTGCTATAACTTTGATGGATGATGTAAGATTGTGTGAACTGCTCCGCGAGGAATTGAAGAATAGAAAGTATTTGATTGTTATGGATGATGTGTGGACAACTGAAGCATGGGACAACCTCAAAGTTGCATTTCCGAAAAATAACAAGAGGAGCAGAGTGTTAATAACAAGCCGTAACAATCCAGTTGCTATTTATGCTAATCCTAAGCTTGAACCTCATCATCTTAGGTTTCTTTATCGACACGAGAGTCGAGAATTGTTGAGGAGAAAGGTTTTTGGTGAGAATAGTTGTCCACCCGAACTAGAGGAGTATGAGTTACGTATATTGGAAAAATGTGATGGATTACCTTTGGCAATTGTAGTAGTAGCAGGTATTCTTTTGAATCATCGAGAAAGAACTGATTGGTGGAAGAAAGTAGCTGATGGTGTGAATGACTATGTTGCTAGGGATCAATCACAAAGCAATGAAGTTATAAAACTAAGTTTCGATCACATGCCATACAGATTGAAACCTTGTTTTCTCTACTTTGGTGTATTCAGAGAAGACTTTGAGATTCCAGTATGGAAATTAGTCCGTTTATGGATCGCAGAAGGGTTCATACAACGGGATGGGGATATGACTCTGGAGGATATAGCAGAGGATTACATAGAGGACTTGGTTGACAGGAATTTGGTGATGGTGGGGAAAAGAAGGTCCAATGGTCAGATCAAAACATGTCGTATTCACGATACCTTACGTGATTTTTGTAAAAAAGAAGCCATGAAAGAAAACCTTTTCCAGGAGATCAAGAGGTTTAATCCTGGTAGCTTTTCTTCTGAACATCCAACTCTAGATACATATCGTCGACTTTGCATAAACTCAAATGTCTTAGATTATGTTACTTTTAAACCATCTGCTCAACGTGTTCGATCATTCTTGAGTTTTGCAAAGGATGAAATAATCTTGCCTCTTGATCTCATCTCATCCATCCCTAAAGCCTTTAAATTGCTTAGAGTGCTTGATATTCGATCAATCATTTTCAATCGTTTTCCTAGTGACTTGCTTTACCTTGTTCTTTTGAAGTACATTGCCTTGTCTAGCAATTTCAAGTTACTTCCTGAGAAAATTTCCAACCTTAGAAACATGCAGACTATTATAATCGAAACATCATCCCGAACTCTCGAGATTAGAGCAGACATATGCAAGATGGCATTACTTAGGCACTTGCATACGAATGCATCCACCAGCTTGCAGAAATGTAAGGGAGAATCCTCAGCTAATGTAAACCTCCAAACTCTCTCTACCATCTCACCTGAAAGTTGCACAAGGGAATTGTTCGAGAAGACTCCGAATCTCAAGAAATTGGGTATCTGTGGGAAGTTAGCTACTGTAATACAGGTTAATGGTGAATCTAGTTTGTTTGACTGCCTTGTCCATTTAGACTCCCTTGAAAATCTAAAGCTGCTGAATGATGATATTACCTACAAGTTACATGCTCTTCCTCATGAGAATAATTTTCCGAGAAAGCTTACAAGGTTGACACTGCTGAATACCTTGCTCGAGTGGAGACATATGTCCACTCTAGGAAAACTGCAGAATCTCGAGGTGCTTAAGCTGAAGGACAATGCATTCCAGGGAGAGCTGTGGCAAACGAAAGAAGTTTTTCGTCGGCTCAAAGTTCTCCACATTGGAAGTTGTAATTTAGCTGTTTGGAGGGCTACTGCGAATAATTTTCCGATATTGACATCCCTTTTCTTGAGGCATTGTAGCAAGCTTGAAGCTGTTCCACATGGCCTTGCTGATGTATCAAGCCTTCTGAACATTGATTTGTATTGTACTAATCCATCAGTGGCTACTTCTGCAAGGAAAATTCAACTGCTTAAACTGAAAGTGCAGGCTCAGGAAAAGAACTACAAGAATTCTGGATTTTGGCTCTCTGTTTATCCTCCAGATCAGTGATGATTACCACAACTTCTCTATTCTTGGGTGAGTAGAACTTGTTGAATCCTTTTCTCTTTGTTTGTGATGATGGGATTTTCAATCTCTAGTAGTTAAATTACTTAAAGACTTCAAATAAACATGAAAGCTTGGTTGAATAATTTCAGATTTTGGTGTGTTTTTGTTTGTAATTTCTTGAAGTTTTATAAAGTTGGAACCATGGAAAAGCTCAGCAGCATAAAATGCTTTTCACTCCCATTTATAGATTTTTGTTAATAGCAATAATTAGATAATACAAACAATGAACTAGCAAAAAAGGAAGAAAATTATCTCATAATGTTTCGATGTGGGACTTAGTAATATAAATTTCGAATTCGGTGAGTATTTGGTGGACGACTATTAGCAGCAGAGATCCTAGAACCCATTTGAAGTGACTCTTTGCTCGTGTCATTCTTTTGAATAATCACTTCAATAAAGCAGAAGCAGTCATTTTTATCTCCAGATGTTGAAATTGCTATTGCCTCTACCAGTTCTTCTTCACAATGAACCTATATTCCCAATAATTGCAGCAGGGAAACAAATTTTTGAGCAATTTTTTACACTGGTGTAATATATAATAGAGAATAAAATGAATTATTTGCTTCACCTTTGTTGTCCAACATTTTCCTTCGCCATTGTGGATAGCATCAACTAATCCAGTGTAGTTCCAATTCTTGATTACATTATAAGGGCCATCATGAATTTGAACTTCAATACCATAGCCGCCATTGTTTATGAGAAAGATTACACTTTTGTGTCCACAACGCAAAACTGTTGATATTTCTTGTGCGGCCATCTGCATACAGAGATCATTTAGAAACTTATCATCCCTTAGTATTACCATAAGGTTTATCCATTCATTATCATCTTTGTAGTACCCTCAATTTCATATCGAAGTATGTAAGTGCCTTTTATAGCAGAAAAAAATGAATATTTTTTCAATAAACAAAAATAATGACAAATAATTGATTGTAGATGTGTCGGATGTTGTGATCACGACATACACACAAGGAATTACAAAAACGAAAGTAAACCACAAAAATCTAAAGAGACACAAATTTATATAATTCCGTCAGAAAGACCTATTTCCATGACACTACAAAAAGTATTTTTTCGCACTCAAATTATGGTTTGCAAGTTATACAAGTATTTATAAGAGTCCGTTGAAACACTTGCACCTTTAAACTCCTGCACGCGACATGACAATCAAAAGTTCTTAAGAATTATTAGACTTCACATACTCAATATCAAACTCAGTTGGTCAAGGTCACGGATTTTGTGGGTCCTATTGGTGATATTCATCATATCAAATAAAACATAAAGGAAGAAAACAATAAAAAAAAAAAAGAAAAAAACCAAGAAAAGGATAAAGAGAAGGAAATTTACAGATTGTAACATATAATATATGTATATATATGAACACTGATGCATATATTCACTAAAACAAAAAAAGAAAAAAGAAAAAAAGAGATGCATACTTGGAAGCTGCCATCACCAATGCATGCAATCACTCGCTTATCTGGTACAGCCTGAGCATACCCAAGGGTAGCTCCAATAGACCATCCAATAGATCCATATTGTATTTGACACTGATATCTTCACAATAAACTTGTCCTTGTTAAATATATTTATATATATATATATATGTATATAATCTTTTAAGAGTTAAAATATATATATATATATATATATATATATATATATATTACTCACTTGCATCCCTGAGGTAATTTCAACTTCTGGCAATTGAACCACGAATCTCCTGCTTCAGCAATAACCACATTTTCACCAGTCAACATCCTCTGAATATGATGGAACAAAGTATTTATCGTCAAAGGATCCTTAGGCATGCAATTTAAAGTCTTCTTTAATCCTTCAGGAACATAAATTCTATTATAAATTTCATAACTTGTATTATTATGCTTTATCTTTTTCCCTAATTCCTTCAAGAAATCCTTCATCAGAATACATCCAAATGCAGGGCCATTGATCCCAATTACCACCCGATTCGGCTCCACAATTATAGACTTTTCTTTCTTTACGAGCAAAGTGTGCCCAGCTGATGTCAAGTCGTTAAATATTGGTCCAACGAATAAGTAAGCATCGGCAGACTCCACAATTTCGGCACATAATGGACTGCTCATTGCACCCCAATACGTACCAATGAAATGCCGGTGGTGTTCCGGAACTAACCCTTTTGCCGATGGCATTACTGCGATTGGGTAGCCGGAAATATCTGCTAATTCGATAAAAGCGTCACAACTTTTTCCTACTGCTAATTTAGGTCCTCCTATCATCACTGGCTTCACTGCTTTGTTCAAGAATCCTGCTGCTGCTTCAACTGCTGCTACTAAACCTATCTTATTACTCAATCTACAATACAAATATATATATATATTAATATATATATATATATATATATATCATATATTAATTAAAGTAATCATCACATAACCAAAAAGTAACTATAGAGGTGTAATTTTAATGGATGCTAACATGGGATCTTTCATCTTTGTTTGATTAATTTTCTAACGTGTTTGATTATACTTGATTAATGTTTTTGTTTTTATAGTTTGAAAATAGTGTGTTGACTAATTTATCATTCAACCTAATCTGAGTTTAAATTTGAGCTCCAGTCCGTGTTCAAGTTTGAATTCAAAATATATATTAAAAATATTATAAAACATACAAATTTAGATGACAAATAATATATAAATATTATAATTTTTTGGGAACGACGTCTATTATGTCATGAAAGCTATTTGAGTTGGTTGAAAAACATTTGAGTTTAGAAAAGTATGTGAAATTGTTTGTTTAATAAAGAAACGAGTTTTATCAAATATAAACGAATTTGAATAATGAGACACGATAAAGAAAAGAACAAATATATATATACATGGGACACAATGAGAACGGCACTGGCTTGTGACTGAAGCTAGGATGAGCAATCGCTGGCAGGTTGCAACAAATGCTAATGTAAACCGGTTTACTGTTACTCAATGCCATGGAAATTGCCGTATCAATCTTTTCGTGCGCATCTTCCAACTTATTTATTACAACCTAAAAATGTGGCAACAATTTAATATATATATATATATATATATATATATATGTATATTCACAAATAATAAACATAACTTATCAAAAATCTTCACTTATATATATATATATATATATATATATATATATATATATATATTAATAGATACACGTACTTGATGACACGTGACAGCTTTGAAGCAAGAAAGTTCCTGGCTGAAATCAGGTAAGCCAATGGAATGGTGGATAATTCTATCTGTACCGAAATCATTAGAGTTTGGACCGCCCACAATACAAATGATCGGAAGGTCGTCACTGTACGCGCCGGCAATAGCATTGATCATACTTAAGCTACCAGGAAGGACACGGCCAACACCGCGACCCCTGGCATAGCCATCGGCGGCGTATCCGGCATTAAGCTCATTACAACAGCCAATGAGGTTAAGATTAGGCTCAGCTAGTATATGATCGAGTAGCGTAAGGTTGAAGTCACCGGGAACGGAGAAAACATCGTTTACGCCGATCTCGACTAGTCGGCGTGCCAAGTGGCGACCCATGGTGCCTTTACTAGGAACCACCACCGACGGCGGAGGTTGTTGTGGGATAGTGATGACGCCATTACAGTGTGCCTTGGTGGCGTCGATAGCTATACCATTATTATCCATATTTGAGAGAGAGAGAATGTACTTGAAAATTTTGGTTAATTGTGGTTTTAATTTTTAGGGAAAAACATTTTTATATATAGTTGGGTAGTCGATGAAGGCATATTTGGAAAGGGGAGAAGATTGATGGAAACAAGGGATAGTGTTTTTTTAAAAAAAAAAAAAAAATTATTTTCTTGACTTCAACAAATTAGTAATTATAATATTACTAATATCAGATTCATATCGACACAATATATCAACTATATGTAATTTATTGTTATTTTTGTAATAGAGGGAGTCGTTTCCAGATATGAATATGAATGATTGTGAGTTTATGTTTTTAAGTCTTGATAAAAAATTTGTAATTCTATAACTCTATTGTAAATTTGGACAATAATAAAAATCTATTATACATAAAATTTATATATTTATATTGTTTCTTTTTTGTTTTTGGTAAGCAAAATTTCATTAAAAAAAAAAAAAAAAATAAATAATTAAAATTATTTATGGTAATAGAATAAAACATCACCTTAAAACTAGGTGGAGGGGATAAACTCAACCTAAAAAAATTGGGTGAGTAGAGAATAACAAACACTAAAAATAACAGTACATAAAAAATTAAGAAAACATTCTATCAAAATCTGTAAAGAGGGTTTCAATTCACCTTTTTTCTTCTACAACAACCGAATCCATCAACGAGGTATAAAAAATTTCATGGGATGCAATAAAAAAAGACAATAAAAATGAATAAATGGTCCAAATATAAATGAAAGGATTTAACAATTTTTTCTTCCAAACAAAGAAAAAAAAGATTAATATCTAGATATTAATATGAAACTAAACATTTGACTAAAAAAAGTAGAGTAAAAAAACCTAAAGAAAAAAACCCCAAGAAATACAGAGAAGAATACAGTAAAAAATCGAAGGAGAAATATCGCAATTTCATTCTTTCGAATAACCAAAAATATATATGTGTAATAATTTCACTATTTCCTAAAAACTGACCAAAACCAACTGTAGGCATGGAGATATGTGATATGTTTCCTATTCAATAATTTTGTTCTTGAAGATTTGACAGCAATATTATAAATTTTAGAGAACCAAAATTGGTAAGAGACGGAAAAGCTACAGAACCACTTCAGGGACCACAGTGCAATTATTTGATTGCAAATTTAAATAGACGACATTCAATTGGTAAACTGCCAATAAATAAATAAATAAATATGCTTACCAAAAATAAATAAATAAATGTGTCAGTTGTTTGTAATAGGAATATTATAAATTTTAGAGACCTAAATTGCTAAGAGACGGAAAACCTACAGTCCACTTCAGGGACCACAGTGGAATTATTCGATTCCCCATTTAGACCACATTGAATTGGTAAATGCCAAAATAAATATATAAATAATACACAAAAAGAAATAAATAAATGGGTTAAAAAAATATGAAGGAAGAAACAAACTTCCCCCCCCACAAACACACCCTTTCTAGGGGGGTTTGTTTTTTTTATTTATAATAATAACATAAATAAATAAATAAATAAATAATAATAATAATAATAAATAAATAAATGCAAAATGTTAAATTTGGTTGTCAAACATTTCAAGCGTCAAACCAAACATTTAAATGAAATTATTGTACACTTAATCACTGCTTAATTAATTTTTCAATAATATTTATTAAAAAATTATTATTTAGAATAATTGATAAGTTTGGTTCCAAATAAATTTACTTTTGGCAAGGTAGTCCCCAAATATTTTTTTTTAAACTTTTAAAATGCTAGAGAAAAATAAGGTCGTTATTGACGGATTTCAGTTAAAAAATTTAAAAATTTAACAATTTACCTTAGTTAATTAAAAAAAAAATAAATAAATAAAAACATCAATACATGTGACAAGAATTAAAAAAAAAAAAAAAGAAAAGAAGAAGAAACAGCCAAAGAAGAAATGTTGCCTCTATTTCAAAGAAATGTTGCCAGCCAAGTGAAATAAAAAAAAAAAAAACTGGAAGGCTATCTGAAACTTTAGGGATGTTGATTTGTATTCTTCTCAAATGTATTTTTTGCCAGTTTTTTATTTTTATTTTTTAATTAACTAAATAATGTAAATAGTTAGGTTTTTAAATTTTTTTACATAATCCGTCAATAAGACTTTATTTTTAAGAAAAATTTTAAGACTTTAAAAGTTAAAAAAATTATTTTATGATTGAACTTGCCAAAAATAAATTTATTTGAGACCAAATCTACCAATTATTCTTAAAGCAACTTTTGTCATTTAATGAATTTCTTGTAAAAATTAAAAGTAAAATCTTTCTTTAAGAAATGAAATTTACGCAAATTTATGTTGAATTAAATGATATGCCGTCCAACTTTATATTTAAGTTGAATTAAAAGTATATAAATATAACCCATAAATGAGGGTTTCTCATGTACCTTTTTATTAAAAAAAAAATTGAAAATATTGCCCAATAAAGAAAAGTTGGGAGTCAATCAACGTCTCATTGACAATTGGCTTCTTTTGAATTCAACATCCATCACTGAGCACATAAACAGACAAATTCTTGGAAGAAAAACATGCAACTTTTCTTGTTTTTATTACATAAATAAATTAAATTAAAAAAAAAAAAGAAAAAGAAAGAAATGCACCTGAGCAAAGATATAATATATCGAAGTAAAAATCCAACATAAAAAGTAATTTAAAATTAACTTCGTTTGGAAAATAATGAAAAAAGGAAAAAACAAAAAAAAAACACACGTACATCTTTAGTCTTTATTTTAATTTTTTTTCCCTTGTCTTTACAAATATTTATATTTTATCATAGAAAACTTCGTGCTTACAAATATCAAATAAAACTCTGTGCTTATGAATTTAAGAGGTTCAACTATGAACCCTATTTATTACATAAAACTTTGTGTTTACAAATATCAAATAAAACATTGTCCTTCCAAATCTAAGAGGTTCAACTATGAACCCTATTTATTACATAAAGTCATGTGTTTACAAATATCATATAAAGTTTTATGCTTACAAATCTAAGAGGTTCAACTATGAACCCTATTTATTATATAAAGCTCTGCACTTACTATCACGACCCGGACCCACGGGCCCATGTCGCGACTATGGGCCTGACAGACCCACGATCAACTATTTGGTGTTGTCCTCACCGCACCAAAAGGGATACCCCGAGTTCACTATGAGTACCTAGGCCCATTCTTATATACCATTACACATTTACTTATCATTTCGATGTGGGACGAGGTATCACATTCACCCCCCTTAAGGCCTAGGGTCCTCGCTAGGGCCCAACCGAACATAATTGGACTCAGTCCAAGATCAACCAGCGGACGTCCGGAATTCTAGAGGTGGCTCCTACCCCTCGGGTGTAGCACTTAGTTCCCATAGTTCGGGTTGGCTACACGCTATGATACCAACTATCACGACCCGGACCCGCAGGCCCATGCCGCGACTATGGGTCCGACAACACCCACGGTCAACTACTTGGTGTTGTCCTCACTACACCAAATAGGGATACCCCAAGTTGACTATGAGTACCTAGATCCATTCTTATATACCATTATACATTTACTTATCATTTCGATGTGAGTCGGGCTATCACATTCACCCCCCTTAAGGCCTAGCGTCCTCGCTAGGGTCCAACCGAATATATTTGGACTCAGCCCAAGATCAACCAGTGGACGTCTGGGATTCTAGAGGTGGCTCCCACCCCTCGGGTGTAGCACTTAGTTCTCATAGTTCGGGCTGGCTACCCACTATGATACCAACTATTACGACCCGGGACCCGCAGACCCATGCCGCGACTATGGGCTTGACAGCACCCAAGATCAACTACTTGGTGTTGTCCTCACGGACCCATAGGCCAATGCCGCGACTATGGGCCTGGCAACACCCACGGTCAACTACTTGGTGTTGTCCTTATTACACCAAAAAGGGATACCCCGAGTTGACTATGAGTACCTAGGCTCATTCTTATATTTCATTATACATTTACTTATCATTTCGATGTGGGACGGGGTATCACATTTACAAATATCATATAAAGTCATGTGCTTAGATTCAACTATGAACCCTATTTATTACATAAAACCACGTGCTTACAAATATCATATAAAGTCTTGTGCTTACAAATCTAAGAGGTTCAACTATGAACCCTATTTATTACATAAAGCCATGTGCTTACAAATATCATATAAAACCTCGTACTTACAAATTTAAGAAGTTCAACTATAAACCCTATTTATTATATAAAGTTCCGAGCTTACAAATATCATATAAAACTCTGTACTTACAAATGTAAGAGGTTCAATTATGAACCCTATTTATTACATAAGCCCCGTGCTTACAAATATCATATAAAGCTCTGTGCTTATAAATATTTATATTTTATCATATAAAGCTTCGTGCTTACAAATATCATATAAAGCCACATGTTTTTTTTTTTTTTTTTTTTTTGAAAAAAGGGCATATGGTGTATCGTGATGTTAATTAACTTAGGGTATAAAAGGAATGATACTCTTTTATAAATAATATAATAAATATTAAGATATATATATGTTTCATTTTAGAATCTCAACTTCAGTATTGGGGAGATAAAATAACTTTGATACTTAGGAAAAGACATGTTAGACTACATCAATTATCTAATAAATGAATTAATTTCTACCAACATATACCCGTTTAGTGTAAGTAGAAGAAGTTTGGTTTATTTTAATTGAAACACTCTCTTTTGAAAACGAAAAATTAACCAAAATATAATTTCTCAACATATAGGTAGATTTTCATTTGATTTCCTCAATACATAGAAAAGGTAAAAGGTTATATAGGCAATAGGTTTTATGGTTTTATTTATTTTATATAATTATAATCATTTATATTTTATGTTTTTTCTTACGTGTATAATAATCATCATTACTATTTTATTCATTAAATTATTATACAATCATGAACGTGGTATGTTTTATTTTTTTTAAAATTTTTTTTTTAAGAAATGACTTCTTATTAACTTACATTACTTATAAGAAAAACCTTTGACTTTGTATAATGGGAAAATTGTGAATGTTGAAGGTCCGATATTCGTTGTAAGCACCATGTAAAAGTAAGGGTAAAACCTTCTCTTGAATTAGAATTCAATTTTACGAACATAACTCGAGCTGAATTAGAATTAGTCGGAGTCATAATGACTTTGGAAACTTAATTGCAAGAGCTTATTTATTACAAGGTTAATTGAATAATGTAAGGGTTAATTATCCATCACTTTGTAATTTATAATTTGTTTGTTAAGAAAAAATTGCAAATTCATCATTAGAATAATTGTAAGAATCATTACTAATCATTAACTTTTCATAAATGTCTTAAAATGAACTAATTATATTTTTATTTTACAAATAATAATAATAATAATAATAATAATAATTTTAAAGTGTGATGGAACCAAAAAACCTTATAGTTCACGTGGGATTAGACCTACTAATCATGTGTTATTTAAAATTAAAGTTGGTGAAATTGACACCTATAAAATTTGTTGGCCAACAAGTTATTTAGTTTAGTCAATTGAATCCCTTAATTAATCAGCTCATTGATTTAATTATATAAATAATTGATTTTTTTTTTTGTTTTTAGTTCAAATTTGAAAATATATACAAACTACAAATTTTAAATAATTGAATGGGATTCATTTATTCGATATTTATTATATTTTTTTATTAAAAAAATATCAAATAAGTTAAATCTCCAGATACAATCTTTTTTCTGATCAGAACAGATCCAATCAATTCAACTAACTTTTAGTGAATATATATATATATATATATATATATATATAATATTTTGTGTAGTCAGTTTTATTTCGCCATTGACAACAAATTTATTTTGATTAGTTTTAAAAGCCTGGCCAGAGTGTAGTGGGTTAGTCAGTTCTTTGTCTCTCCATTGAAAACATACTTTAAATTATTGCCAAAATTATTGTTTCCAAAAATAAAACCAGAAATTTGAATAGATTTGGGAATTTGTTTTTATAGGGAAAAATTGACACATTTATAGTTAAATATATTTGAATTGTAAACACATTTATTAATTTTTTTAAAAAATAATATTAATTAATTTTGTTTGCTCAAAATTTCTTTTTTTTTTTTTTTTTTTCCATTTCTAATATATAGTTTGTACTCTTTAAATGTAAGTTCTATTTATAGAAAAATAAAATCATTGATGTGTTAATTAGTTTTGTTTAATATAATATTATGAATACTACAAATATTAATATTTTTATTTCATTCATAATTTGAATTCTTTTGAAGGTTAATATTTTTTAAAAGGTTTACTGTTTAAAAGTTTAAAATTTTATTTTATTTTTTTATCTCAAAGTATTATTTAATATATCTAATACTAATAATAAGTCTGTGAATTGTAATTAATTTATCATTGATATATTAAATAAATAATTTTAAAATATTCGGGTTAAGATTTAAATAAATGAATAAGTAAAATTGATATTATTACGCAAGTTGCATTCCTTTAATAAAATAATTGTTAAATTGGTCGAACAAAATTCAATTTTATAAAGAAAAGTGGATTTTTAAAACTTTCACATTTAAAACAAAAAAAAAAAAAAAAACCAAAAAGTGTAGAAAATTCCCTAAAATGATCTTAAATTCCATAGCCGAGCAAAATGTTGTAGGGGATAATAGTGATTTTTTTTTTTAAAATATAAAAATAAAAACAGGTTACTAAAAATAAAAAAAAAAAAAAAAATTTTTTATTTTAGTTATCCCTAGGAGCCGACTAATCTTAGGATTCAGCTAGCGCTAACCACCTCAGGAGATTACTAACTCTCTCAAGTTGCTGAGTTAATTTAAAAGTAGACTTTATTTAATATTTATTTAATAGATGAAGTTTGTGGCACAAGGTCATACATCATAAGCCAAAAAACTAACATAATAAAGCATATTAGGCCTACCTATAAGAAAAGCCCAATAGTACAAAAGTCCTACACAAAAGAAAACAAAACAAAGGAGAAAAACATCATTCAGAGTTTATCCAGCCTTATCATATCATCGTGATCCATAGTTTCTTCACCATTGATATGAGTTCCTGCAATCACCTCTCTTCCTGCATGCCAATTTCCCTAGCTATAACTCAGCCTTGAGCATCCTCCAAGTAGATATTATAAGTAAAAGATGGGGGCCTTGTGTAAACTTCTAGATTAGTGTCTCCTCCCAGGGTTGCCAAAGCATCGACAACCCTACTCCCTCCCTGAAGGTATGCCTCAGCTGCCTACACTGCAGCTTGCTCAGCAGCCTTTTGCAATCCAGAACAAGATTCTCAACCTTTTCATTATTATAGTTCTTGAGAAGTTGGATTATGGTAAGTGAGTCTGTTTCTATCTCCAACTGCCTGAAGACTCTCTCTAAAGCAATATATAAACCCTGTTGTAATGCTATAATCTCCGCAAGAAGATTTGTAGTCCAACTTAGGGTTTTCCTAAAGTCTAAGGTCCAGTCACCTTGTGCATTTCTAAAGACTCCCCATATTCCTCCTAGTCTTGGATTTTTAACAGCTGATCTGTCTATGTTTAGTTTGATATGAAGGTAAATTGGAGGTTTCCATTTGATTAACCGTGTTTCCCTATTTTTTTTCAGACGTTTGTAAATCAAAGAACATAGTGGCTTCAATAAACTCAAGATCTGGCCATGCAAAAATACGGGAGAAGCATTCGATTACCAGATGGGTTATAGATTTTCTGATTTCTTTGAATCCAAATAAACCACCAGATAAAAGAGAAGAATGTGGCCCAAGTGATATTGAATGTTAGGGGTTTTTGATTAGTGCAATTTTGCTTTATCCAGATTGATAGATTGGATTGATTAAAGAAATCTGGTGGGTTATATTTAAGATCTATGAATGCTCGACACCAGTATTCTGTGGAACAAACACAGTCCCAAAGTATGTGTAGCGTTGATTCTGGGTGACTAGTGCATCTTTTACAGATATCATCTAATAGCAATTTTCTTTTTTTGCGAAGAAATTCTATTGTAGTTTGTTAACCAGAGGAAAGTTTTAATTTTGGGTAAGGTTTTGATTTTCCACAGCCACAAATAATTTTGGGGTAGCCTTATTATAGTATTGTCCTTATCCTGGTTATCAAGCAGAACCCCATAAACTAATCTAGTAGAGAATTTTCCATTTGATTTTAAAGCCCAACATAATTTATCTTCTCTTCCTAGTGAAGGGACATACATACTATGAATTATAGCCTTAATTCTATATGGAAGTTGCATAGTTAAAAAGGATAGATTCCATTTTCCATTAGTTTGCATGTCAAAACAGTTTGATTCAATCTCTTTAAGACTTAAAGGGCCTTGTATCGACCATCTTATAGGAAAAAAGTGGGAGTTCAGAAGGTAGAACAATTGAGAAGAGCACCCTAGTGGCTGAAGTGAGGAGATCCAACAGAGTTAGTAGGTCTCCTCAAAGATTCTCTCCTTTGAGATAATAACAAATTTTTTTTGGACACTATATATAACAAATTGTTAGAGATATATTAGGAGTCGATATTATATTTTATTATCTAATAGATATTATTATATTTCATATGTATCTTTTAGTAGAACTAGGTTTCTATACAAGTAGTAAAAAAAAAAAAATCAAAGTAAAGAGAAATGTCTGCGAATGAAAATGAAGTTAGTCTAATGAATCTACAGAAAAATATTGAAAGAGAAAAATTCTTAAGCGAGACAGTGGAAAAGCTGAGGCGAAGAATGGTGGAAATAGAAAAGCTGAGACGACAAGTTTTTCGAATAAAATTTGATAACAGAAGGAAGAATGATGTAAATGACGGAATTTCTGATGAAATTGTAAAATGCTTGAGAGAAGATAACAACCGTAGAATTAACTCGATTTTTCTAGAGGAGTTTGTAATAAAGAGGCGGAAAGAAGAGTGTTTGAAGGAATTTATGAATAAGCAATACATTTATGTATCAAATACTCAAGAATTGAAAGCAGTAATTTTCTTGAAGAAGGCTGGCTGGAAAGGTTCTGTATTGATCTTGAATGAAGCAGATTTTGCAACCCATCTTACAAACAACAATATTCCATGCACTCTCTTTTCCTCTCTTTCTTGATCTTTATTTTCATTTCCAGTTAGTAATAAACATGATTTTTCTTGATTTTCTCGATCTTGAATTAAGAGATTCAGTAACATTGGCTATTTCTGTATACATATTTTTGAACTTTATAAATATTAGTGGGAAAATTCGAATAACATTATCAATAGTATTTTTAATTTTTTGTATTTTTATTATGTTGAATAATATTAACAATATAATTAAACAATAATTCAAAGTGTATATATATATATATTTTTTTTTTGATAATATATATATATATATATATATTATAAATATGAACATGTGTATGATTAGTAAATTTTTTACTGAAAAATAGTTTGCCAATTATGGCCTAATATTTTATACTGTTTTTCCAATATAATTATATTATTCATTAAAAATATTTTAAGAAAAAAAAGATTAAAACTTTCGTTTATATTCTTACTATTTAAACACACACATATACATATATATATCGTTTATTTTAAAATATTTAAAATCAACAAAGTTAGTGTTAGAAATTTATGCAACCAGATCTTCCTGAAAGATTAAATTAGAAAATAATAAAATGATTTAAAGTAAAAGAAAGACAACAAATTTTACTGTGGTTCCTAGATCTCACCAAAAATAAGATCGTAGTACATCCACGTTGAACCTCAAGAGAGAGCTCACTGCATTATGAATTATGATAAAAGTTTAAAACTATCAAAAAGGGTCCCTAGAGGAGAAAAATCAGGATCTGTCTTATTCAACACCGACACAAACATCCGATAGTCCACCTCCGGAATCAACTTCCCAGCTCCGAATCTCCGATAGCAACTCCAAACTCCTCCATAAACCTATGAGTTTTGCATGCAGAGCCGACTGAACATAATTTAGCCTTCCTGCACCAGCCATAATAAGCAACCCATTCCAATCTCGAAGCACAAACCCAAAACTGGCCATTCCATCCCTAAATGCAGCATCTGTATTTAACTTCCACCAGCCCTCTTGTGGAGGTTTCCACTGCCAAACCCTAGACACCATAATTCCAGGATCCATTGGTCTAACCTAATGACAAGATTTGTATTCTCTCAACAAATTGCCCACAAAATAGCCACAAACTTCACAGTAAATCCTATTTCATCAAACTCATGTTCATTGACAACATGTAGAAAGTCCAACCAGATGCCAGTTCGGGACGAAATTACTTCCAAAGGGAGATCCGAACAACTCCAGACCGCCTTAACAAAAGGACAGTCAAAGAAAATATGTTGATCATCCTCAACATCCTTTCCACACCTAGAGCAGTAATAATTGGCCTTAATACCCCTTCTAATTAGATTCCATTTATACGGAAGGGACCTATGACACACACGCCAAATAAAGTGTTGTATTTTAGGTGGCACTCTAAGAATCCAAACTAGGGACCACGCCGACACATTTCGGATTGAAGAGGATCCTGCATGTGAAGTTTTCGGTTCAGAATCCGCTACCTTATATCCGAAGCAATTGAAAATAAGCCATTAGGTGTATAATGCCAAACCAATTGATCCGAACCACCATTAGGACTAAGAGGGATTGCTAGAATTAATTCGCTATCCATTTTGGAGAAAAGAACATCAATTAACTGTCGATTCCACACTCCCTGCTCAATCAAATCGGACACCGAAGACGTTCATGCATAAAACAAGGGGTTGACACCGCCATAAATGAGATAGGCATTGGAATCCAAGGATCATCAAAAGCCCTAGCCTCTTTCCCCTCCCCCTATCCTCCAAGCGTAACCTTTTCAAGAGTAAGGATTGACCATTAAGAACTAATCGCTAGAGGTAATATGGTGAATAGCTTTGCGGAAAGGAAGTCTGTCTTTCCAAACTACCGAGCTTTTAGGACCTAAGCAGCCAAAGAATTGGAGGACTAGATGAGCCTCCAACCTTGCTTTACAAATAATGCTTGATTGAAGCTCTCCAAATGCTTAAACCCCAACCCCCCATCCATCTTTTTTGCACAAAGGGTATCCCAAGAGATCTAGGCCATACCCTCCTTGGAACAAGAACCCCACCAAAATCTCCGAATATGTTTAATCGGTTCCTGAAGAATACCCTTCGAGATAATATATAGAGACATGAAATATGTAGAAATAGCTTGTAACACGCATTTAATCAAGACCTCTTTACCCCTTTTGACAATAACTTTTCTTTCCAACCATGAGTTTTTTTCCAAATCCTATTGGAAAGGAAGGAAAAAGCCTGTTTCTTCGTGATAACATCAAATATGATCATGTTTTGAGATATAATTTGTGCATGATTTGTGAATATAATTGTATTATATTGAGATAAATTGATTGATTTTGGACTTAATTGCAAATATTCTGTTTCGGGTAACTTCTGGGGCAAATTGGTGTAAAAAGATAAATTTAGAGGCAAAAGTGCAACATTCTGGAAATATGATACGCCCGTGCATGATGCCATACGCCCGTAGCGGAGGAAACGCCCGTTGCCCATTTGTGCATCACACCCGTATGAATTAACTACCGTCTTACGACCGTGGCACTCTGGATCATACGCCCGTAGGGCATAACTGCAGCAATACGCCCGTAAAGCATAGAAGGCCACGCCCGTAGTGATGCTCTGTCCGGATTCTTTTTATGTAAAATGGCGATTTTACCCCTAATTAATTTACCTATAAATATTAGAATTTTCAGCATTAATTAGGCTGGTTAGTATCTCACATTGTTTTAGATATTGAATATCATATTGGGTTCTTCTTCAATTTCATATATTTTGGTATAGAATTTGGGGAATTTTCTATTACTTTGATTGAATACTTTTGATTAGATAATTCCCTAGATTGTTTTAGTGAATAGATGTTTCTAGTTAGGTTATGAAATCTCTCCTTGGTCTATGAGGTAGAGTTTTGTGACTTGATCAAGAGGATTTTGAGCTACTTCAATCATTCAAGCTTCAAGGAACAAGAAGAGGATTCAAGAAGAAAGTTGAGGTGTAGAGATCTTTCCGGATTCAATTGACAACTGGTTTTGGAATTATTTTATTACCTTTTTCAAGTATTTTTGTTGATAACTCTTGTAATCTAGTTTACCAACCCAATATGACTCTCTTCTTCTACATTTCTTTAGGGTAGAAGTGGTTGGTTTCATGTTATACTTTCACTATGGGATTTATCTATTGTGAGTTGATTGTTATGATTTCATTAACTTGAATTGCAATTTCAATTATGGCTTTGATTTGATTGTTTATCTTGAGTTGAGCTCTAATTCGATCTTGTGGTTCGGGTTAACACTAATTGTTAAGCCGGACCTTGAATATACGATTAGTGCTAGATTAGTTTGATTGTCTTCCTATTGATGTACCGGACCTTGGATGATTAGTAGGGATTTGATCTTACTAATATATTCGAGTTGTTCTTCACGTATGAATTTCTTTCAACGACACGTATTGAGGAAGTTCATCCTTCGACTCGGATTTGGTGAAATTGTAATAGTTGAATCATGATACTTGATTTTGTTGTGAAGTGTATCCTCCACTCTCTCTAATGTGTTTAGTGAGCTTTTCAGATATTAAATATTATCTCATCCATGATTTTACTTTACTTGCTTTTAATTTGCTTTCTAGATTTAGAAATCAATCTTATCATTCTTGATATTGGTTGGTTTACTTGTTGAATGATCCTTAGTCACAAATCATATTCATAATTAGTTTGATTATATTTTCCACACTAGAATTTAATAGAAGTCTTAGGGAAAAATGATTTTTATAAATTTAAAATCTAAATCCTACTATATTTACTAAACTATTTCGATAGGTGCTCTGCCTAATTGAATTATTTTATTAGTGACAAACCTATTTTAACTTTGAAGATTTTTATTATTTTTAGTATTATTTATTCGATTTTTATATTAATATTATATATAACTCAAATACACATCACTTCGACGCACCAAAGATGTACAACATCCCCAAATACAACCCTTGGCCACCACTACTTTTTATATCCAAAAACTGCAATATATAATTTCGTCTATCCGCTGGCATGAATTTCAAAAATAATATGGAGGATTTTTTGTAGTTGATACGTTGTCACGATACAGCTTCATACTTTGCCAACACACTATGTAACACCTCCACTCCCCGTCCCTTATCTTGTAAAAATAAGAGGCAATCGTCCGCGAAAGAACTGTGGGAAACAATGGGGCGTTCCTCCCCATTTGTAGCCTGCACCAATCACCTTCCATCACAGCTTTATGAATTAGACACGATAATCCTTCCGCATAGAGAATACATAGATAAGGAGATAGGGGATCTCCTTGGCTAAACCCACGAGAAGGGGAAAACTTTTTAGTAAGACTTCCATTAATAGTGACCTAGAAACTCACTGTAGAGACACAATTCATGAGCAACCGTCTAAATGTTTCCGGAAAAGCAATTTTTTCCAAAACCCACTATAGATATCACCATTCGATCCTAGCATAAGCCTTTGACATATCCGCCTTAACTGCGAATATATGAGCGTCCATGCCCCCAACCCTTTCGTCGGCTAATGAAAAAACCTTCCGTCGCCACAATAATATTGTCGGTTATTAGACGACTACCAACAAAAGCACTCTGAGAAGGACTAATAAGAAAATGTAAAATATGTTTAAGCCTATTCACAAAAATCTTAGATACTGCTTTATGGATCACATTGCAGAGACTAATAGGTTGATATTCACTCATTGACTATGAAGATTTTATCTTTGGAATGAGAACAATGCACGACTCATTAATGTCTCTAATATCTAATTCGCCACGTAAACATTTTAAGATAATTGCAGTAACATCCTTACCGACAATGGACCAATAAGTTTGGTAAAAGGATGCATGAAACCCATCCGGGTCTGACGATTTAGCGGGGTGCATCCCACGAACAACCGACTCCACTTCCTCGGTCGTGAACTCCTCTAACAACTTTTGATGGTCATTCTCATTCAAGGAATTAAACCGAGCACCGCTAAAGATAGTATTAGCATCCACCCCTGACCATGTAGACCCAAAGAGATCCATAAAATAAGATATAGCCACATCTGTAATTCCTTTAAAATTTGTGACTTTTACCCCTGTTCGTTTAGAAGAGATGTAATAGTATTTCTCATCTTCCTGGAAGACGCATGATGGTGAAAGTACGTTGTATTACGATCACCATCTTTTAACCAATGGGATTTAGATCTTAATTTCCAATGGTCGTGTTCCACAGCCAATAAACCCTCCAATTTCCGATAAGGACTCCGAATAACCGAGTCCTCATTAGTAGACCCAGAAAGTTGTGCAAGGTTTTGTCTAGCAGATTGGATGGCCTTTGGCAAGTCACCCATCTTCTGTCTCCCCCACTATCTTAGCTGTTCCTTAATATGTTCCTGCAGATCTGTAATCGACGCTATATCTTAACCTCGAACCAACCACTGCCTTTCCAAAAATTCACGGTATTCGGGATCCTTGAACCATCAAAGTTCAGTCCAAGATAGGGACGAACCATGAGAGGCCGACTGACACACCAAATCCTCAAACATCGCAGCCACCACACGGTGATCAAAAGTCACTATACAAATGGTTTTTGATGTTATTGAATACTCCCTTCCTAACAAACATGAAGTTGTAAATATGCGATCCAACCGCGACCACACCCACTGATCCCCACTACTTTTATTACACCGGGTAAAGAAGGGACCAGTCCCTTTAATTTCATGTAAATCCAGTTCATCAATCACATCTTGAAATCATTGCATCTTTCCATGAGGCCTCATCACCCCCCTTTGGACTCACCTGCCAACAACATCTCATTATAATCTCCAATAACCATCCAAGGTACGCCTGAAGTTGGAGCAAGCCTCCGTATGATTTCCCACGAGTGTACTCTACCACAAACCTCCAGAGCCCCGTAAAAACCCGTAATAATCCTAGAATTCCCCAACTTCCAATTGCGAACACTACCTGAAATGTGACCCACCGAATAGATCGGAATAGTTAAATCAATAGAAGCATGCCAAAATAACGCCAATCCTCCCCCCAAACCCTGTCTACCAACCGCAACCCCATGCTTAAAGCCAAGTTGAGGTCGTAGCTGTAACATTCGGTCCTCTAACAGCTTTGTCTCTATCATAAACAAAATATCCGGCTTCTCTGTCCGGATAAGGCTCTTTAGTTCATGAATTGCCCGAGGCGAGCTTAAACCCCAGCAATTCCACGCTAGGATACTCATTGTGATCGGCGGGGCTGCTCCGCAGCCTCCACTGTTGGATATTTAAGTATTTTACATGATCCTGTCTCTAGGGAACCACCCACTCCATTCCCATATGTTGAAACATTGTGATGCACAAGTCTAAGTTTCCTTCTTATATTCAAAGAAGGAGGCTTCAAACATGGTGGCTACCACCCCACCTAATATTATGTATCTATAAAAGGCCAAAATGTGCATGTATTCAAATATCTCAAAAAATTATAGAATTCAAAATAATTCTTCTTCTATTAATATTCTCTCCTTTGATTTTGTACTTCATGTGTACATAGTTAGTTAATTTTGGTTGTTTAAATGCATTAAACTTCCAACACCATACATTGAGGAAGAACGTTTCTTCGGCATCAAGGATGTCGAATTAGCCTGATCAAAATGGCCCTCTCCCTCCTGATGACCTGTTGGTTCACTAGTCTCCAGAGTGCTCAAAGTAGCGTGATGAAAAGCCTCCTGCACGGATGCAGGTCCATCCTCGGGCCCAGTATGATCCACTGAAGCCTCCATTGTAAAGTGTAAAGGATTAGACACACCTTCCACCAACTCGGATGAAATATTATCAATTCCATCTATCCATGATCCAAAGTTCATATCACCAACTTTAACATTATCCCGATAATCCTCACAAGCCCAGTAGCGGTGACCAATGCAGCCACAACATAAGTAGAACATCGATAAACGTTCATACTTAATCGGTGTCGGTGTGGAAAGATCCATCTGGAGTACTGACACGAAGGACACGTCATAGAGGTTTCTTTAACATAACCATCTCCCGAAATTGAACAAACTTAAGTCCACTACATCTATCTTGAAGGATCTAGAACTCCGAACATGCATTAAGAAAATTCGATAATTTGAGAACAACCTCCACCGCATGACAGTATCTCGGTAATCTGACAAGCATGCATCCAAAAAAGATCCAATTCAAAATTCGCTAACACCGGTTGCCCACCACCCCCGCCATGGCCTAACCACAACTAGGCAGTTTTCAAAATTCCACGGCCCGTTATTTAAACATGCTCAATTGTCTTAATAGAATCCAGAAACAATTGGTATAAATTTGGATCTAATTGCTACAATGCCCTAATTTCACACTGCCAAGATCTACCCATTGTTGTTTGAAAACCTGATTGATTAATCTCCTTCCCACAAAATACCGAGACAACAATACCGAGGCTACATTCATTAAGCCCCATACGAATATCCTCATCGTCTAGAGGCACACATAGGGAGTCTTCTTCCCCTATGGAAACTTTGCCCAGTTTCTGAAGAATGGATTCATCCATGAACCCTAGCAACAAAACCGATAGAAACCAATGAACAAGTCTCCACAAAACAACACACGAGTTTAATTCGGACAAAAACAAGACAAGAAAAGACACACGAAAAGCAAGATCCAAGAAAACCAACAGTCAAACCCTAGTGTGCCACCAAGGAACATAGTATGCAAGAACCATCGTTATTGAGAGAAACCCTCATATCGAGGGAGTTCTTGGTGGCTAAGGTTGAAATCAGACAATTTCCAAAAAATCAGATTGAGAGTTTTTCAACAGAAATGAAACCTTCCTTAGAAATAACCAAAAAACCTACCGTCTACACACCAGAATTTAACAAGAAATTTTGATAAAATTAAAACATAGGGGATTGAATCTGCCTAGACTAAAACCAAGTTACAAACAATAAATCAAGGAAAGAAACGCAATGATCCAAGATCTATTAACAAGAATGGGTAGAACCCTATCTGGACAGAAATCGAAACCCTAACTTCTGGAACACAACCAAAGAGAAAAACGGTAGAGAGAGAAAGGAGGCAACACGGTTCTAATCTGGAATACACAAGAGATGTGTATTTGTATTTTAGTGTTGAGTAATGGTTTCAAGGATAACCGTAGGATGAGATATACTCAACAGATGTAGTTTATTTCCAGTGTAAGTAAACGACGTAGTTTAGCCTTAGCAACATGGTTGCACCGGAAGTGCCTTCCTATGTCATTTTAAGGCATAACCGATGTCGTTTGGATTCACACTTAACAGTTAGAAAGAGTTTTTGTCATGCCTTAATAATCTATTAAGAGTAATTTAATGTAAATGTGTATATTAAACAAAGTAATTTAAAATTAATATCCTATATTAATATTTTAAATAAAAAAATTTAAGGTATACAACTTTATAATTTATCAAAAATCTGGTATGTTAATATTTTTTAATTAAAAAAATTAAAGACTATATATATATGTGCAATTTTAATTTTTGTAATAACTATGTAACTTTGCTTAAAAATTAAATAAAATTTTATCCAATTCAAGTATTAAAGAAGAGTAGGAACATAGGCAAATTAAGTAAGAGTTGACCGTTAATAAAAATGACGGAAGGAAGAAAATTGTTAAAATTATGAACGTAAGAATAAATCGAAATTATATAAAAATTTTAAAGAGGGTTGAAATCACAAAAATTATGTAACTTAAGGGATGAAAAAATTCTGAGTTTTCAAACTGCACTCGAACTTATTTTCTCATTTTTTTTGCAAACCGCACTCGAACTTTTCAAAATTCTGAGTTTTGCACCCGACTTATTTTCTCATTTTTTTTGCACTCCAACTTTAAAAAGTCCTTTCTTTTTCCCTTCCGTCCAAAAATTCTGTCTATCTTTAATTTTCGTCCATTTTTTAGGGGTATTTTGGTCTTTTCACCTTAGAAATATATATAAAAAATTGTAATTTTTATTTAATGGTATTTTTTAACTGATAATTTCTTTAATGATACACGCAAATGAATATATATAAAAAATATATAAAAATTATATAAAAAATTTTAAATATATATAATTTCTTTTTCTTTAACCGATACACGTAAATGAATACTAATGAGAGGATTCCTATTCCGACTATATCTCCGACTACATTCCCAACGATTGTAATGACTCTTAGACCGTTTCCTCCCCGATGCGACCCCGCGGCTTCACCTAGAGATGCTGCTGAGTCGATGGTCTTAGGGATTGCTGCAATTGCTTTGGTGGAGAAGTTGGAGCAGAGGCGTTTGGTTGAGTTACCGTTATTTGGGGATTTCCTCTCCGGGATGGAAGCCGGATTCAACGGGTCAATAGCCCAATGTTTTTCCCCATTGGGATTTTCTCACAATCCGACAGTCGATGAGTTCTTCTCCTAGCCGATGAGGGAATATAGAATTTTGAGGAGGAAGAGGAGAAGAAGAAGTAGAATGATAAGAACCGAGGAAACCCATTTTAAAAAAAAAAAAATGAAGTGGAGAGGTTAACTATATATTTAAATTACGTAAAAAATTAGCAAATAATGATGTTTAGCTCGGTGGTTAAATGAAAAGTTCAGGTGCAAAACTCAGAATTTTGAAAAGTTTGAGTGCAGTTTGGATGATTTACCCTATATATTATAAATATGAACATGTGTAAGATTAGTAAATTTTTTACTCAAAAATAGTTTGCCAATTATGGCGTAATATTTTATACTGTTTTTTCCAATATAATTATATTATTCATTAAAAATATTTTAATTATTTTTTTCACTTATAATCTTACTAATTAAACACACACTTATATATATTGAGAAATTTGGTTATTTTAGAAATAAAAGTTAAATTTTTTGAATCGTTTATTTTAAAATATTTAAAATCAACAAAGTTAGAAAGAGTTTTTGTCAAGCCTAAAATAATCTATTAAGACAAATTTAATGTAAATGTGTATATTAAACAAAGTAATTTAAAATTATTATCCTATATTAATATTTTAAATAAAAAAATTTAAGGTATACAATTTTAAAATTTATCAAAAATCTGGTATGTTAATATTTTTTAATTAAAAAAATTAAAGACTATATATGTAGAAATAGCTTGTAACACGGATTTAATCAAGACCTCTTTACCCCTTTTGACAATAACTTTTCTTTCCAACCATGAGTTTTTTCCAAATCCTATTGGAAAGGAAGAAAAATGCCTGTTTCTTCGACACACCAAAAAAAGATGTACAGCATCCCCAAATACAACTCTTGGCCACCACTACTTTTAATATCCAAAAATTGCAATATATAATTTCGTCTATCCGTTGGCATGAATTTCGAAAAATAATATGGAGGATTTTTTTGTAGGTTGATACGCTGTCTCCAATTTAAGACTATAATTGTTTATGGAGGTTAAAAATAATATGTTAATATTTTTTAATTAAAAAAATTAAAGACTATATATATGTGCAATTTTAATTTTTGTAATAACTATGTAAATAAAATTTTGTCCAATTTAAGTATTAAAGAAGAGTAGGAACATAGGCAAATTAAATAAGAGTTGACTGTTAAAAAATTGACGGAAGAATGAAAATTGTTAAAATTATGAATGTAAGGAATGAAATGAAATTATATAAAAAATTTAAAGAGGGATGAACTTTATTAGAAACTTTATTAGTGAACCCCAATGCACAAACATGAAGAAAAAAATTAGATGGTTATAGTGATTTTAATTATATATCTTTTCCCTATAATGGTTGGTTGGGTTGTAATGAAAATATTTTGATAAAGTTTCATCTATAAAGGGGATCTTGTTGGATAGTTTTCTAAATTTGTTTTTTAAAGGGACTTTAAGAAATAAACTATAATATATAAAAGGGACATTTGTACAAAATATCATAATATAAATGGAACTGTTTAAACGAGTTTTCTTTGTTAAAGAGACCTTAATCGATAAAAATTTATTTGTTAAAGGGATTTTAATGGACAAAAATATCAGAATATGAGTGGTTAAAGGGACCTAATGAATAATTTTTTTTTTTGTTAAAAGGACGATTAATGATAAAATTGTATTGTAAATACGATAACTATTTGCCATATTGTGAATGCAACATAGATTTATAGCAAAGTGTATGTTGTATAAGTTAAAATTACATTAACGTTTATACAGCACACATTATCTCAATATAAATAAGAAAACTATTCATTTTATGTACACATAAAATAGCTTATATATAATATATAACACATACAAAAATAACTCCGAAAGAAGGTTCAATTTAAAAAAAAAACAATAATGAGATCTCATATAAATTATATTCCCTTACTTAGTCTTTCTTATTTGGATAAAATTTATTGAAATATCCTAAAGGTATAAAAATATCTTAATTTTAAATATTAAGAAGAAAAAAAATATGTTATAGGAAATCGATCGTAAGAGTCCAAAGTGTCCTTCGGGTAAGATCAAAGATAGTGGAAATATCTAAGAATTAAAAATTATATATAAAGATAGTGGGATAATGGTTATAAAAAGGGGGGTAGAGGAGGATTTTTATTTCTTGAAAAAAAAAAAAAAAAAAATTTTCTTTAGTGTTCAAAGATCTATGAGTCTTGAAAGTCTTCGCAGACTGTATGATCTCTATGAAAATATTCAGAGAGAGAAATATTTGTGCGAGGAGATAGAAAAGTTGAAGAGACAAGATTTTAGAATGAGGGAAGCCAAATCCTTGGGGAATTACACAGTTTTCGGTGCTGAAATCTTATCAAAATGAAGAACAAAAAATTAAAATTGATCGCCTCTTGGAAGAGTACGGCATAATAAAGCAGCAACAATATCAGTACCAGAACCGATTTCATAGGGCAGGAGACGTTAATGTAATTTTGTCTTGGCAAATAGAAGTACTCGTTTTCCTCAAGAACGCAATACATTGGGACGGATGCGCACTTGTATTTGACCGAGGCTTTGTAAGTGAACTTACTGAGAACAATATTCAATTCAGATTTCGTCACCCATTGGTCATTTGATTTCTTGATTTTGTTATTTTTTTACTTTTTTTTTTCTTGAAACTTTATGATATTAAACAAATGGTTTCATTCTTTCTTTGATTCGTATAAACATACTATTAGAATATGATTGTTTTCTTTCTTTCTTCCTAATTCGTTTCTTCTTGATCTTTTTTCCCTTCCTTTTAAATATAACCTTATGATTTGAAAAGATTCAGCCATTTTAATTAAGTCCTTATGCATATCTTGAATTTTATTTTTATCACCAATTAAGTCGTCTTTTATTTACTTATTATTATTATTTGCAAAATTACATTTTCACAATGTTAATCTATCCTTTCCAAGAAAAAAAAAATCAAACGGTCAAGAAAAAACAAGAAAGTCAATAATTAGTTATTAATGTATGTTAAAAATATCTTTAAACAATAACTAAAAGCACACAATTTTTTTACACATATTAATTAAATAAGATTGGTTAAATTATGTGTGTAAAATTAGTTTCCAACTATAGCCTAAAATTAATATATATATATATATATTAGTTTTATTTAAATGATGGTGCATTTGTTAAAGATTCATTAACGGATAAAAGTCACGGATAAAAAGGATCTTGTTCGACAAAATTATTAATTTTTTTTTGGTTAATAAGGGACCTAATTAATGCATAAAAGTATGATATAAAAGGAATCTTGTTGAAGAAACTTTTCTTTGTTTAGGAGACTTTAATGGTCAAAAAATCATAATATGAATAAAATAGTTGAAATGAGTTTTCTTTGATTAAGGTATCTACATAGTTAAAAGATATCATATAAAAAAGGGCTTTATTGGACAAAATTTCTTTGATAAAGGGACATCAATGAAAAAAAATATTCGAATATGAGGGTTTACTTGAGTTTTCTTTATTAAAAGGGACCATAATGAAAAAAAATTTCTTTGTTTAAAGGATGTTAATGAAAAAAAAAATAGTAAGAAAACTATATGGCATATTGTGAGTGCCATATAGTTATATAACAAAGTGTGTATGTTGTATAAGTTAAAATTACATTTACATTTATAAGGCACACATTTACTCGATATAATTATGAAAAATATTATTTTTTGTACAGATAAAATAACTATGGAAAAAATACAACTTATATATAATATATAACACATACAACACAGACAAAAATATTCACAATTATTTTATGAATAAAATTTAAAAATATGTATATATACAAATTTATTTTCATGGAAAAATATTATATATATTTTATTTTCGTAGAAAAAAATTATATATTTTTTTATTTTCCTAATTGTTTTCTTCTCGATCTTGAATTAAGAGATTCAGTATACATATTGTTTTCTGTATACATATTTTTGAACTTTATAAATATTTGTGGGAAAATTCCTATAACATTATATATAGTATTTTTTGTTTTTATTTTTAGTATGTTGAATAATATTAAAAATATAATTAAGCAGTAATTCAAAGTGTATATATATAGATATATATTATAAATATGAACATGTGTAAGATTAGTAATTTTTTTACTGAAAAATAGTTTGCCAATTATGGCCTAATATTTTATACTGTTTTTCCAATATGATTATATTAATCATTAAAAATATTTTACAAAAAATGATTAAAATTTTCATTTATATTCTTACTATTTAAACACACACACATATATATATATATGTATGTATTGATAAATTGGTTATTTTAGAAATGTAAGTTAAATATACTTCAAATGCGTTTATTTTAAAATATTTAAACTCAATAAAGTTAGAAAGATTTTTTTGCCATGCCTAAAATAATCTATTAAGAGTAATTTAATGTAAATGTGTATATTAAACAAAGTAATTTAAAATTAATATCCTATATTAATATTTTAAATAAAATCTTAAGGTATACAATTTTAAAATTTAAGGTATACGATAAAAAATTTATGAACATAAGGAATTAAATGAAATTATATAAAAATTTTAAAGAGAGATGAAATCACAAAAATTATATAACTTAAGGGATGAAATTTGTCAATTTTTTCATTAGGGAGATAGTTTGAGAGGTGGAAGATGTTTTAAACCAAAAAAAAAAAAAAAAAAGCAAAATTTTTCCTTTTTGTTTACACTATATATTACAAATGATTAGCTCAAAAAAATTGTTGGATGTGAATAAAAAAAACAATATTACTAGCTAAAACGACAGTAGGATGGCACAGAGTGCAACCCCGTCGTTAAAGCCATACGATGTCGTTCCGATTAATATCCGATGTAATCTAGATCGTTCATTGAGATGATCCAACGGATACCTTGAAACCCGATGTATTACCCTAGCTATATATACATACTCTTCTAAGAAATTATGCAGATGTAAAATTTATAATTTTCTGCCGTCTGTTTTCTCTGTATCGACTGTTGTCTTATTTAGGGTTTTTTCTTCCTGTTCAGAATTAGGGTTCTTCCCTGTGTAGCTATACTGTAATTTTTAGTCGATAGTCGCGTTTCTTTCTTTTGATTATTGCTGATGTATAGTGGGTTAGTTCTGAACGGGTTGTGTGCCCTGTGTGGTACTGTCTTGAGTCTTGTTCTAAGATTCTTGGTTTAGACGGTAGGTTCTCGTAATAATTGAGAAGAGATTACATCTCGTGTCTGTATTTGTGAACTTGATTATTCTAGTGCAGTGAGTTCTCTTGTTGAGGTTCATCGTGGATGTACCACGATTACACTGTATTTGGTGTAATCTGGGAACCACGGTAAATTTGATTGTGTTCTTTTATTTCTTGCTGATCATATTTTGGTAAATTCTAAAATAAGATAAATCCGGGTTAAAATCTTAACAGTGGTATCAGAGTTGCGGTTGTTTTTTCTTGTTCTCTTCGTGAATTTGGTATTTTTTAAAGGTTTCATAAACCTTTGTGATTACTGCTTGTTTTTATTTTTTGTTGGTATGTTTTTTGACTGAGTATATTTTTCTAAATATCCTCAATCGAATCGGAAATATAAGTGTGTATTAGGGTTTATCTGTATTCTATTTTTTACTGGTCTTTCGGAATACAAGACAATCTCTTTTGGAAAAAAAAATACAGAATATTGAATTTTTGTTGTGTTTGGTTCATTTTGTATATTCTTTAATTACTTTGAATATATATATATTTTTTTTGTTGTCATTCCAATCTTGATAAGAAGGATTTTTATTGTCGAGAAGGAGAACAATTTACTGCACAAACATGAAAACAAATTTTAGATGGTCATAGTGATTTTAATGATATATCATGATAATGGTTGTGTGGGTTGTAATGAAAATATTTTGATAAATTTTCATCTATAAAAGAGTAAATGGAACAGTTTAAATGAGTTTAATAAATAAATTAAACATAATGTATAAAAGGGACCTTAATGGAAAAAATATCATAATATAAATGGAACTGTTTAAACGAGTTTTCTTTGATAAAGATACCTAAATGGATAAAAATTTATTTGTTAAAGGGATTTTAATGGACAAAAATATCAGAATATGAGTGGTTACATGAGTTTTCTTTGTAAAAGGGACATAATGAATAAAATTTTCTTTGTTAAAAGGACGATTAATGAAAAATGTGTATTGTAAATACAATAACTATTTGCCATATTGTGAATGCAACATAGATTTATAGCGAAATGTATGTTGTATAAGTTAAAATTACATTTACATTTATACGGCACACATTTTCTCAATATAAATAAGAAATATATTCATTTTATGTACAAATAAAAGAACATATATGTAATATATAACCCATACAACACATACAAAACTAACTCCGAAAGAAGGTTCAATTTAAAAAAAGAAAAAAAAATATAATTAGATCTTATATAAATTATATTCCCTTACTTAGTCTTTCTTGTTTGGATAAAATTTATTGAAATATCTTAATTTTAAATATTAAGAAGAAAAAAAAAATGTTAAGTGTCCTTCGGGTAAGATAAAGAAAAGTTTGCCATGTAGAGAGAGAAACAAAAAAAAAAAAAAGATTATGTAACAAAATTTTCAAGATATTTACCCTTTTCTTTTAAAACCATTGTTTATAAGCTTGCTCCTTTACAAAGATATTTTTATAGGAGAGGGGATTTTTTTTTTTCTTTTTATGTTTTTTGACACTATATATATTTTAATAATATATTTTACTCCTCCTCCACAGAATTTCCAGGCTCGGCGGCCTTGACCGTGGGAACCAAAGCCCGGATGGAATAAACTCTTTCCACCCACGAATGTATATAGCCATTCGTTTCCCGCTGGCTCAAAGTTAGAAAGAGTTTTTGTCAAGCCTAAAATAATCTATTAAGACAAATTTAATGTAAATATGTATATTAAACAAAGTAATTTAAAATTATTATCCTATATTAATATTTTAAATAAAAAAATTTAAGGTATACAATTTTAAAATTTATCAAAAATCTGGTATGTTAATATTTTTTAATTAAAAAAATTAAAGACTATATATATGTGCAATTTTAATTTTTGTAATAACTATGTAAATAAAATTTTGTCCAATTTAAGTATTAAAGAAGAGTAGGAACATAGGCAAATTAAATAAGAGTTGACTGTTAAAAAATTGACGGAAGAATGAAAATTGTTAAAATTATGAATGTAAGGAATGAAATGAAATTATATAAAAAATTTAAAGAGGGATGAACTTTATTAGAAACTTTATTAGTGAACCCCAATGCACAAACATGAAGAAAAAAATTAGATGGTTATAGTGATTTTAATTATATATCTTTTCCCTATAATGGTTGGTTGGGTTGTAATGAAAATATTTTGATAAAGTTTCATCTATAAAGGGGATCTTGTTGGATAGTTTTCTAAATTTGTTTTTTAAAGGGACTTTAAGAAATAAACTATAATATATAAAAGGGACATTTGTACAAAATATCATAATATAAATGGAACTGTTTAAACGAGTTTTCTTTGTTAAAGAGACCTTAATCGATAAAAATTTATTTTTTAAAGGGATTTTAATGGACAAAAATATCAGAATATGAGTGGTTACATTAGTTTTCTTTGTAAAAGGGACCTAATGAATAATTTTTTTTTTTGTTAAAAGGACGATTAATGATAAAATTGTATTGTAAATACGATAACTATTTGCCATATTGTGAATGCAACATAGATTTATAGCAAAGTGTATGTTGTATAAGTTAAAATTACAATAACATTTATACAACACACATTATCTCAATATAAATAAGAAAAATATTCATTTTATGTACACATAAAATAGCTTATATATAATATATAACACACAAAAATAACTCCGAAAGAAGGTTCAATTTAAAAAAGAAAACAATAATGAGATCTCATATAAATTATATTCTCTTACTTAGTCTTTCTTATTTGGATAAAATTTATTGAAATATCTTAAAAGTATAAAAATATCTTAATTTTAAATACTAAGAAGAAAAAAATATGTTATAGGAAATCGATCGTAAGAGTCCAAAGTGTCCTTCGGGTAAGATCAAAGATAGTGGAAATATCTAAGAATTAAAAATTATATATAAAGATAGTGGTTATAAAAAGGGGGGTAGAGGAGGATTTTTATTCTTGAAAACAAAAGGGAAAAATGTTGGATTTTGTAGTGTATGATCTTGTAGTGTATGATCTTCGCAGACTGTATGATCTCTATGAAAATATTCAACGAGAAAAATATTTGTGCAAGGAGATAGAAAAGTTGAAGAGACAAAATTTTATTCTGAGGGAACCCAAAGGCTGGGGAATTACACACTTTTCGGTGCTGAAATCCTATCAAAATGAAGAGAAAAAAATTAAAATTGATCGCCTCTTGGAAGAGTACATCATAATAAAGCAGCAACAATATCAGTACCAGAACCGATTTCATAGGGCAGGAGACGTTAATGTAATTTTGTCTTGGCAAATAGAAGTACTCGTTTTCCTCAAGAACGCAATACATTGGGACGGATGCGCACTTGTATTTGACCGAGACTTTGTAAGTGAACTTACTGAGAACAATATTGAATTCAGAATTCGTCACCCATTGGTCATTTGATTTCTTGATTTTGTTATTTTTTTATTTTTTTTTTTTCATTCGTTCTTGAAACTTTATGATATTAAACAAATTGTTTCATTCTTTCTTTGATTCATATAAACATACTATTAGAATATGATTGTTTTCTTTCTTTCTTCCTAATTCTTTTCTTCTTGATCTTTTTTCCCTTCCTATTAAATATAACCTTATGATTTGAAAAGATTCAGCCATTTTAATTAAGTCCTTATGCATATCTTGAATTTTATTTTTATCACCATTAAGTCGTCTTTTATTTACTTATTATTATTATTTGCAAAATTACATTTTCACAATATTAATCTATCCTTTCCAAGAAAAAACAAGAAACTCAATAATTAGTTATTAATGTATGTTAAAAATATCTTTAAACAAACACACAATTTTTTTTTACACATATTAATTAAATAAGATTAGTTAAATTATGTGTGTAAAATTATATATTAGTTTTATTTAAATGATGGTGCATTTGTTAAAGATTCATTAAAGACGGATAAAAAGGATCTTGTTCGACAAAATTATTAATTTTTTTTGGTTAAATTAAGGGACCTAATTAATGCATAAAAGTATGATATAAAAGGAATCTTGTTGAAGAAACTTTTCTTTGTTTAGGAGACTTTAATGGTCAAAAAATCATAATATGAATAAAATAGTTGAAATTTTGATTAAGGTATCTACATAGTTAAAAGATATCATATAAAAAATGGCCTTATTGGATAAAATTTCTTTGATAAAGGGACATCAATGAAAAAAAAAAATCAAATATGAGGGTTTACTTGAGTTTTCTTTATTAAAAGGGACCATAATGAAAAAAAATTTCTTTGTTTAAAGGATGTTAATGAAAAAAAAAATAGTAAGAAAACTATATGGCATATTGTGAGTGCCATATAGTTATATAACAAAGTGTGTATGTTGTATAAGTTAAAATTACATTTACATTTATAAGGCACACATTTACTCGATATAATTATGAAAACTATTATTTTATGTACAAATAAAATAACTATGGAAAAAATACAACTTATATATAATATATAACACATACAACACAGACAAAAATATTCACAACTTTTTTATGAATACAATTTAAAAATATGTATATATATAAATTTATTTTCATGGAAAAATATTATATCTATTTTGATTCTTTTAGAAAAAAATTTATATATATTTTTATTTTCCTAATTGTTTTCTTCTCGGTCTTGAATTAAGAGATTCAGTAAGATTGGCTATTTCTGTATACATATTTTTGAACTTTATAAATATTTGTGGGAAAATTCCTATAACATTATAGATATTATTTTTTGTTTTTATTTTTAGTATGTTGAATAATATTAAAAATATAATTAGCAATAATTCAAAGTGTATATATATAGATATATATTATAAATATGAACATGTGTAAGATTAGTAATTTTTTTACTGAAAAATAGTTTGCCAATTATGGCCTAATATTTTATACTGTTTTTCCAATATGATTATATTAATCATTAAAAATATTTTACAAAAAATGATTAAAAAATTTTCATTTATATTATTACTATTTAAACACACAAATATATATTTATATGTATTGAGAAATTGGTTAATTTAGAAATATAAGTTAAATATACTTCAAATGCGTTTATTTTAAAATATTTAAACACAACAAAGTTAGAAAGATTTTTTTGTCATGCCTAAAATAATCTATTAAGAGTAATTTAATGTAAATGTGTATATTAAACAAAATAATTTAAAATTAATATCCTATTTTAATATTTTAAATAAAATCTTTAAGGTATACAATTTTAAAATTTAAGGTATACGATAAAAAATTGGGTCAAGTATTATAGTAACACCTCTTAGAGTTCAAAATCCAAGTTTAACACTTAAGAAATTTTTCGTTCACAAGGTGTCATTCGGGTTTTAAAAAATCCCACTACATGCCCTTCCGTCAATTTTCTCCGTCAGGTCAGATTTTTGACTGTTAGTCACCCATTTTTAATGTTTTGGGCAGGGGCATTTTTGTCCAAAAAATAAAAAATAAACCCAAATATTTTATAAAGGGTATTTTTGTAATTTTCAGTAAAAAACCTAAAAGCCTAATTTTTTTTTTCTCTCTTCTTCTTATTCTTCTTCTTCTGCCATCTTCTTCTTTCTTCTTCTTCTTCTTCTTCTTTTGTTTTCTTTTTCTTCTTCTCTACTCACCCCCGATTATATTTCTTCAAATTGGTCACGAGACTTGTGCGGAGGGAAATTGGGGAAATTTGTTTGAAATTTGAGGAAATTAGTTTGAATTTTAGAGCAACAAACAATGCATGCAGTGAATCGAAACTTTTTTTTTTTCTTTTTGGTCTTTTTTTGTGCAGATTTCAATGTGAATCTGGATTTTAATTTTCTATAGTTTTTCTTGGAATTATTATTATTGCTATTATTGTTCTGCTCTTCGGTGTTTGTGTTGAACTCTGTGACCTCGTCCCTTCTTTCTTGCTTACATGAACATGAACATGAAAATTGGAAAATGGAAAATTAGAAAATTAATGAGGCTTTGATGATTTATCTTCTTCTTCTTTTCTTTGAGGAAACAAAGGAGAGAAATTTTAGGGCTTTTAGGTGTTTTATTTAAATTACAAAAATACCCTTTATAATAAATTTTGGAAAAAAGATTTGAATTTTGAAAAATAAAAAAATGGAATTTTGAAAAAAAAAATGTAAATTTTGGAAGAACATATATATTTAAAAGATATAAGTTTTGGAAAAATTTTGAATTTTGAAAAATAAAAAAATTGAATTTTGAAAAAAATGTGAATTTTGAAAGAAGATATAAATTTAAAACATATAAATTTTGGAAAACATATATAAATTTTGGAAAAAGATTTAAATTTTGAAAAATACAAAAAAAAAAATTGAATTTTGAAAAGAAATGTGAATTTTGGAAGAGGATATAAATTTAAAAGATATAAATTTTGGAAAAATGATTTCAATTTTGAAAAAAAAAATGAATTTTGAAAAAAAAAATGTGAATTTTGGAAGAATTAGTAAAGAATGTGTGGAAGAAGAAGAATAGATGAGAGAAAAATTAAGGTTTTAGTGTTTATTTTTATAAAAAATTACAAAATTACCCCGTATAAAAAATTAGGCTTTATTTTTTAATTTCCGGAAAAAAATTCCCCTGCCCAAAATAATAAAAAGGGTTGACTAACGGTCAAAAATCTGATCCGACGGAGAAAATTGAAGGAATGGCATGTAGTGAGACTTTTTAAAACCTAAATGACACATTGTGAACGAAAAATTCCTTAGGTACTAAACTTGGATTTTGAACTCTAAGAAGTGTCACTAGGATATTTTACCCTAAAAAATTTATGAACATAAGGAATTAAATGAAATTATATAAAAATTTTAAAGAGGGATGAAATTACAAAAATTGTATAACTTAAGGGATGAAATTTGTCAATTTTTTCATTAGGGAGATAGTTTGAGAGGTAGAAGATGTTT